>QANW01008726.1:195802-215362 GCA_003254865.1 Dryas drummondii | reverse complement strand
AATAAAAAAAAAAAAAAAAAAAAAAAAAAAAAAAAAAAAAAAAAAAAAAAAAAAAACTTCTAGATAAAGGTACCTGCTCAGCACTCAGACCATCAAGCTTAACTCTCAACTTCGTAACGTTTGTAGATGATACCCCACCACCATAATATGGTGTCCAACCAAGAGCGCACTGTTACTTATCACTATAGGTTGAATCGTAATCGGGACCAACAACATGATAAAAGTATTCATAGATTCATGCCTCCAACAAAGTCACATACCCATTTATCTGCTTAATCTCAGCTTGAAAAGCATACCGAAGTTGTTTATACAGCCACACCAAACACCCGGCACCCTATGCATACCCACCAATTGCATCAAGATCTCGCAAAAAACTAAGATAAGCCACATTTACCCTAATACCACTCTTATCAACAAAGAGAGTACAATCTAGTAGTTATAACAAGTAAGCCCTAGTTGTACACATATTAGAGTGTACTGAGTTTGTGCTAGTAACAACAAAAAAGTAGTTCGTAACCACTCAAACTTCAAATACTAATCACTAACATCTCCGAAAACCTCTATATCATCTTCTTTGATCACTTCTATCCAGTTGCTCACTAGATAACAAGGTGTATGACATTTCAATGGCAGTGCAGACAGTGTCATGCCGGTGATATGAATACCCAAGATGTTAGACACATCGTCCAAGGTGATGGTCATCTCACCAATAGGTAGGTGAAAACTGTTATTCTCTAGATGCGACCTCTCAACAAAAGCAGAGACAACAATCTTATTGGTTGTACGATAAGAACACAAAACCAATAGTAATAAGTTAGACCTTGTAATGTGCCCCCTAAACACATTATTATTGGTTGGTGATTGCCAATTCTATTCCCAAGTATAGCATTTTTTTACGTCAGATTCAAGGGATCATGATAGTCCTGTTGCATATGATAATAAAGAATTAAATTATAGAACAAATGATATTCGTAAAATTCATAAACTAAGATCCATAAAATTCATAAACTAAGATGCATTGATAAGTTGAATATGGTAGGCAAAATAATAGTACCTCATCATTCTAAATTGCTGCAGCTATGTGCGTATCGAAGCTATGTAATAGAGACTTATCCATTGGATTTATAGGGACTAGTTTGTTCAAACCAACATATGTCTCATCTTGTGTTGGCTAGCTTTCTTTCATCAAACGGACGCTGTAGGACCTTCGATCTCGAGCACCTTGAGATGACCCCCCTTTATGCATACCTACCTTCAAAATTAACAAATTGCATGTTTAATATAAGACGATAGAAACAGTTAGTATACATTTAGAAAGAGACAACTGAAAAAAATAATAAGTTCAGCAAACACCCACCGAATAATATACTTCCCTTCAATGGGCTTCCGTCAAATAAAAGACATTTGTTCAGTGGTGTACTGTCGAATAAGTTTTCTCTATTCGGAACTATTTCGTCCAGTAAATATATTTGAAAAATATTTTTTTAGCCATTCGGTGGGGTTGTCCCTAACAAAATACATAAATTTAGTGGTTGGGTGTTGAATACTATCATTGTATTCCGCATACTAGTACTGAAGAATATCTTCGACATGAATATTCATAAACCTCATTTACTGTAAAAAAATTCAAATCAATTCTTAAAATTCATACAAAAACATCATATTTATCAACACATATGAATGATCTATAAACAAAACTTAGAAAATATGTTTTATTTACCTAATTGATGAAAAAGTGAGAATATGTGAGGCTGTCTATTGTTTGTTTGAAGCAGATGTAAGAGTGTTGGCCTGCGGTGGCTGTGGGTTGTTGTGACTGTAGGGAAGGCTAGCCCCAGCGGTGGTAGCGACTCCTCATTCAGCTTGACACGACTAATTTTGACCGTGTGTAGGTTGCTTTTTCTGTGGGAAGAGTTTGTTTGTAGAAGTTGAGAATTGGGGTGATGTGGGTGTGAGAATGATGTTGGGTATTAGGGTGAGAGTGTTGTTGGGTAATGTGAGACTTTTTAATGTTAGTGTAAGTTTTATAAACATAATGGTATAATAGGAAAATTGGTTGAGTATAATGAGAAAATGAAGAAAAAATAAAGTGAATGTTGAGTCTAGTGAGAACGTTGGGTAAAAAAAGAACATTATTAGTTATGAATAGAATTTCACTTTTAAATATACTTCCCAATTTTATTTTCCTACCCTATATAATTTTTCTTCTGAAAGTTTCATTTTACCATCAATGAGGGCAGAAATAAAATGTTTTGGGGAAAAAAAATTGAGGAAGAAAAAATTGGAGTACATTTAGAGTATGCACAATGCTAGTCTAAATGCTATAGCTAAACTTAGTATATTTTATAAAAAATCAAGCTACACCACAGATGTTATTGCTAAAGCTAAAATAGCAAATGCTAAATTTTTGTGCTAAATTTATCAAAAAAATTTAGCATAGCAAGCTCTAAAACCAAGGAAAAAAAGGGACTCAGTTGTTAAAAAGTTAAAGGAAAGAGAGTGAGTGGAGTACATATGGTTGATTATTGTTGATGTGCAAAATTCATCATGCAATCAACTTTGCCTCTGTTTGGAAATTTTTCGTAAAAAACCATCGCTCAGACCTCTACTTTAACAAGGCAAGTGACACCTCTCTCTTTTACATGTTGTGGTTGCGAACCCTGAAGCTGTAGCACGTGAAGTTCTTGGCCAACACAAGTTTCAGTTTGGGTACAGTAAGACAAGTTTCTCACGTTACATGATTTTTGTTGTACTTTTATTCTTGTTGCAAACTTGGAAAATTTAGTTTTTAGACTTTTTCAATTTTTCCAATTAAAGTTATTCAGTCAATTTACACACTTTTAATTGAGGTTGTTTAATCAATTTTGTCAATTTATGTGTGTAGAGTTATGGTATAGTTTGGAGTGACCATTCTGCCCTAAAAAAAGAGGGCAAATGATTGACACATGGTTTTATGCAAACAGAGTTTTGAACGAAATATGTGTAAATTGACTGAACAATCTTAATTGACAAAATTGAAAAAGTCTGAAGACTAAATTTTCCAAATTAGAAGTCTAGAGACCAAATTGATACAAATATAATAGTATGGGAATCAAATTAACATTAATCTCTTTTTATTTAAGCCTAGAAGATTCTCATCATACCCACCTTCCACCTTTGGTGGCATATAGAGTTATCTACCTAGCCCTTCCCCCGTGATAAATTTCTTGCTCACACCTTCCACTTTTGACAACAAGAAATCCAAGCGAAGTGCGTACTTAATTATGAGTGCATCGGGTGTTCGTATAAAGATTCTCTGTCCCGTCCCCTGCATGTTCGAGGACCCGTCTACATAGAGTCCCTAGGGGGGTTTGTTTTCATTGCACTTGATTGTTTACTCCAAATCAACATTACCGTGAGCTTCGATGAGGAAGTCGGTTACCACTTGATGCGGGGCTTGTATTGAATGTTGAATTTTCCCAGCTCGATTGCCCACTTTGTCATTCTTCTCGATACGTCCGGCTTTGTAGATTACTTTGATGAGTTGGTTAGTCAACACAACAATTGGGTGAGCTTTGAAGTAATGTCTCAACTTTCTTGTTGCGGTGACTAACGAGAGGATTAGCTTCTTCGAGGTGTTATACCTTGTCTCAGCGCTTATGAGAATTTTGCTAACATAAAACACGGGTTATTGTTGTGATTTTTCTTCCCTGAAGAGTGCCTTGCATGTAGCTATTTCTGACACAGATAAGTATAAGAACATAGATTTCCAGGGCCTCGATACCCCAAGATTAGTGGCATCGATAGGTATTCTTTAAGCCTTTTAAAAGCGTCATATTGTTCTTGTCCCCACACTTCATCTTTTTTGTTCTTGAAGGCTTGAAAAAATGGCTTACACCTGTCCGTGAGCCTTGAAATGAAACGGCTGAGTGCGGCGATTCTCCCAGTTAACATTTGCACCTCTCTTTTGGTTTTGGGCTCGGGCGTGTTTTTTAGGGTTTGGACTTTAGCTAGATTTGGTTCAATTCTCTGTTAATTGACTATGTACCCAGGAAATTGCCCTGATGATACCCCGAAGATGCACTTCGCAGGGTTAAGTCGCAGCTTGTACCCTCCTGAGGACTTCGAAGGTTTCGTCGAGATGCTCGAGGTGGTTTACTCTCTGTTTACTTTTCACCACCATGTCGTCGACGTAGACTTCCATTGTTTTGTCAATATGTTCTTTGAATATTTGATTTATCAACCTTTGGTAAGTGCTATATTGGGTCGATTTTCGGCATCTCGAAGCGAGATCATGCAAATTCATCTTTATGTTTCTTGAGAAAACTGAGGTGTTTGCTATTCTTGTCATGGTTTAAGAGGCTATCCATCAGTATCTTCTTTTCGGGTTCGGCCGTGTCTAGAGTTTCTTCGAGCAACGGTTCGATCATTGTTGGCTTAGGCTTGGGTTCGTCTTCGAGTGGTGGGTCGAGCTGTAAATTGCTATTTGGCCTCCTCATCAATGGTCGATCCTGGGCTCGGGTCAGATTTGTTTTTGGCTACTCGGATGCTCATCGTGGCATGGTAGCATTGTTTTATTACTACTTGAACACCTTTGATGTCTATCATTTTGAGTATGTTGCTAGTTACAACTCTCATGACCTAATACATGATGGAGGGTTGCCCATCCATTTGATGGATCCAATCCTTTCCCATAATGGCATTATAGGTTGAAAGGGAGTCAATTACTACAAATCTTAGCTCGCTGTCAATGATTTTCAACTGTTTGAAAGCGTTGTAGTATAGGACATATGCACTGCTTCATCCATCAATCATGATTCGATGAACTAGAAAGTTGTTGATTTGCAGCGTTAAGACTAGGGCGTCTCAATGTGGGAACTGGATTCCCTCGAGGTCGCGGTGACTAAAGACTACTACCCCTAGGTGGCCCAATTCGTGAGAGCTTGAGGCTGCATCCCTGATTTGGTTTACTTTTCGAATCTTCTCGAGTTGTCGACTTGTGCTGTTGATAAAAGTTTTGATTCCCTTTTGTAGAGTTAGTCTGTTGTGAATCACTCTTATTTCGGCCGCCTTGACTTGTGGTTCGTTTTCCGAAACTTCGGGGTCATTTTTCTCATCAGCGTCGGGATTTGGTTGAGCCACGTACTAAGTCAGTTTCCCTAGTTTTATGAGTTAATTGACTTATTGCTTCAGATGCCAACAATCCTCGAGGTTGTGCCCTACATCGCTGTGGTAGGCGGAATGCTTACTCCTGTCTCGTTTCTCTATTGGTTCTTTCATCAGGTCAAGGGAGCGAAAGATGCCTCGAGACTTATTTTCATAATAGAGATTCGAGAGACTGTACGTTAAATTGAGTTATAGTACACGATCTCAGGGCTTCTTGAATTTTTTACCCTTGTTGGATTGTGGTGATGTAGCCCCTTTTGTGGTCGATTTCATACCGTAGACCTAACGTGGTCAGAGATTGAGCTGACGGTGATGGCTTGACGACGATTCGAGGTTGCTTCCTCGAGGCCGATACACCCGTTGGCTCGAGTGATGACTTCCTGCATAGTTTTTGGTGGTTTTATTACCAGAGAGTTATGCAATTTGCTTCCTTCGATCAAACCTTTGAGGAATGCCATAGTCGTGGTGTATGGATCACAATTGTCGAGGGCGAACATTTCGACCACAAATTGCGCTAAGTAGTCATTCAGACTTTCTCGTTTTTGTTGCTTGGTGCCGAAGAGTATGAAAATATTTTTCTTTCGTTTCTGATTACAGACATACTGTGCAATGAACATTTCGCATAATTCAGTGAACTCTTCGATAGATTTCGGTTTGAGTTGGCGAAACCAAGTCAAGGCAGGTCTTGTGAGACTCGAGGGGAAGACCTTGCACATCAAGGCTTTATTGTTTGCTTTTAGGATGAGTTGTTGCTGATAATGATAGATATGCTTGATGTGGTCAGTCGTTCCTTCAAATAATTTGAACTTAGGTTATTGAAAAAGCTAGGGCCTTAGGGCTTCCAGAATATTGTCCGTGAAATGGGATTTGCAGATGCTCTTTGCTATTTCAAGAGCCAACTCGGCTGGTTAGGGCTTTTGCTTCATGATTTTTTTGAGTGCATTGCGATAATCGGTGTCCTTTTGCTTCTTTGATAGGTTAGGGCCATTCAGGTCCTTGATTTCTTCGAAGTCATCTTGCGTATCCTTCTCGAGGTTCTTGTCCGAAGATGATGCTTTGCGTTTGTCGACCTTCAAGGGAGGCTCCTTGCGCTGCTCAGACGCCTTTGCAGTTGTTTGTCGTGCGATTTCTCGAGCTTCTTTGGTCTCCTCGACCATTCTTTCTATCAAGGCGACAATTGCTGAATCTTGGATCGAGCTTAAGTCGATATCCTCGAGATAATCACCTCCAGTCATTGTTTTTATAGCTTCGCTTGATTTTGGAAATATCTTTCCCACAGACGGCGCAAACTGTTGAACCAAAAAATTCTTCAAAGATGAATTTAGTTAATAATAAATAAAATGAAGCTTGAACGTTGAGATGGAGCGAAATTGTTGAAATGACCCTTCACTTTAGCTTGCCAAAAATCTTCTCTTCCTTGAAGGGGTGGGTTGTACCTACAAAAACTCTCTGATGCCTAAGTTAGCACAAAAGAATTTCTTTATATTTCTCTGATAAAATTTTCACATATATACATTTTCCAAATGATATCCGTATGACTTTATAGTCACTTTCCAAACTGAGTCCATGATTTTTCTCTACCATTTTAGCCTTCTAAGGTTATGGATTTTGTTGGAGAAAATCATGGGATTTTTTCCTTGATATATTCTGTTGAGTGGAGGATCTTCACGTGTGTGAATTTTTCCTCACATTTTTCCCTCCTAGTTTCCTGCTTTGATTGAATGATCACCTTATTAATCTCTCAAATTAATGATAAATGAGATAAATGCCAATTAATGGAAAGTCAGAATCCAAAATGGGAAAAGAAACTTGAAGGATGTCGGCTGGGCTTACATCCCACGTGAGAAATCCTTCTTAATTACCATAAATCCTTTTTATTTTCTCAAAAATAGATATTAAGTAATTATCATTAATAACAATAAATCCCAAATTGAATAGAAGACTAAGGGATTTTCGGCTGGAGGCTTACTAATCACATGAGAAATTTAATTATTCTTATTTTTGTTTTGTTTTTATTTATCTTTTGGCAATAAATAAATAATAAATGATGATAGAAATTGAAATTAATCCTAATCAAGATAGGTTATCAATACTTAAATAAATATTTTCTGAAATTTAAATGATACATCACCTTTGACTGAGTCATCGCTCTTCAAATAACAAATGAGAGATTGCCGCGTGTCGTGGTGATTTTTTGCTCCAACATAGATCGTAGAAGAATGACGATGCATAAAGGACATTGAGGTCATTGTTACCCCCAGGCATCCCAAAATGCGCATGCTATATCCACTTGTCAAATGACGCCACAGCCTCGAAGATCAATGTGGGTTTGCTCATATGCCCTTTATATCTTCCAACCCAAGCAGTGTAACAATTCTTTCACTCCCAATGCATGCAATCGATACTCCCAATCATGCCAGGGAAGCCACATGACTCTCTATGCTATAGTAGCCTTTGCATATCGGCAGGTGTTGGTGCATAGAGGTATTCTAGTTCGAAGACGTGGACCACTGCCTTGCAGAATTTCTTCAAGCACTCAAGCACCATGAATGCTCCCATTCTGCACAATTCATCGCAAGCATCACCAGCCACGCCATATGCTAGTTGACGCATGGTCGTTGTCATGTTTTTGTTTCGTGGATAACCCATCATGACCGGAAACATCTGCTTTTTGGATGAAGTAAAGGTCGAAATTACATATTCCATGTTGGATCCTATTAAATAGGGATGGGTACATTATATATCGCTTCCGAAAGAAATTGTTATTGTAGGTTGGGTTAGGGGTGAAATAGTCTAACTAAAGTCGTTGAGCGCCTTCGACCAACTGTCGGTACACGTATTTACGCCTTATCCTCTTTTTCGTGCACTTTCTTCTTCCATTTGGGTGTACACAGCAATGAAATTTTCAAGATTGCAATCTTCCTCGTCACTAAATCCCTGCGAGTAAGGATCTATTAAGTTGTTGGGATCCATTGAGAAGGTGTTTGATGTTTAGTATGAGATAGTGTATAGAAAGACAAAGTTTGTACGAGGAGATGAGAGTTGTGGATGAGGAGTGTGTCATACGGTTCTCTTTATAATGGTTGAAATGAGAGGTAGATGAGAGTTAGTTGAAGAGTTAGATAATAGGTAGATAAAAATTAGTTGGCGAGTTGGATGAGAGGTAGAGGAGAGTTAGGTGTTATGTAGATGAGAGGTAGATAGAAGTTAAGTGATGAGGTAAATGAGGAGAAAGTGGGAAGTAAATAGTATATAGAAGTCGAAATAGCAAGTTTACATGATATTAAAATATGGTTATAAAAATAAAAAAATTTAAATATATTTAATATTGGACTCATATTAAAGATTTTATTAAAATATTTACAATGATATAATTATTAAAATAATCTAATTTATAAATTTTGATTTATTAGAATATATATGAATATATTAAAAGATAAACATATTAGCATTTAACTTTGGTGCCATTGGAGCAAAACCAACAAAAACTTTAGCTAAAGCTAAGAAGTTGTGCTAAATATACAATTCATTGTACATTCTCTTATAGAAGCTCTCACAAATAAATGCCAGAAATGGGCCGGACCTCCTTGTCATCGACTTGAAAGCCCATGTCTCGAATTCTCGTCACTTTGCTTTGCAATTCAATCAAATCAAAATCTCACGTGCAGTCCACAATTCCAGATCTTCGTCTTCTTACAAGAATGCCTTCCTGAGTTCCTGTATCTGATGCTGAAGCTTCGTCGTCGTCGTCATCAACATCAAATGTTACAGAATGAAGCTTCTCTCTTCCATTCTACTATTACTCTCTCTCAGCTTCTCCTTTTTTCTTCGCCCTGCCATTGCTAGAGGCGGCCTTCAGAACTCTAACCTTCCAGGTCTCTCTCATCTCCTCCTGTGTGTTATATATAAAAATATGTATATATCTCAGCTTCTTTAATTTTGTTTTTTCCTGCGGTTTCTGAGGAACCAAGCGGTAGTTAATCGATCAAATTATGATCAGAATATCGTGCCTATGTTTTCTTAAACTTTCCATTGTTTTGATGGAGTTTTATCTTTAGAGCTACGAAAAAGTCAAAGCTATACGCATTTGGAATTTCAATATATGTATTTATATTTTGACTGGTGCATGAATTTAGCTAATTGTAAGTTATAGCTTGGTGTCGATAGGCTTCGAATATGGTACTCGAACCCGTTCCAGCAGGCACTTGTTTGAGGAGACTAAGACAAGGTATTTCTTAGTACACTTGAAATTTAATATACCTATGTGTTGTAATTTGATATACCTATGTGTTTTCTGAAAATGTGAAAGAATTTGTGTCACAGTGTTAATGTAGCTCAGGGGTACATGACTAATACTGACCTGGAATGGGCCATTAAGGCATTCCACCAAAGATGCAGTAACATTTCTAGGGTATACAGGTGATTACTTAACTTGTGCTCTTTTCTTATACATGTACTGGATTAAATTTTTACCCTGTATTGGTATATAAAATTAAGCAATGATATTTACGAGTAATAGTTTAGTTGGATAAATGCACTATTTCAAGTCTAGTGTTTGTACTCAGGAAACTCTAATGATTATGCTGACTTGCTCTTTTTATTCTCTCGTTGAGGGGTTTTCTTAATGGATTATCAGTATTGGGAAGAGTGTGAATGGGGTTCCTCTGGTAATCATTTCACTGAAGTTCCCTTTTTGTTTTTGATTGTGATATTTTTATTTGCAGAATAACATCTTGAATTGCATCTTATGAAGTGGGTGTTGTTTGTTTTATTTTTGCTTGTAGTGGGTAATAGAAATTTCTGATAAGCCCGGGCAGGAAGAGCCTGAACCTGCATTTAAGGTGAATGATCTGGTTGTTCATAAAGTTGGAATTAGTATCATCTAATAATCTCCTTCCTTTATGGCAGAATATATGTCAACGTGGTTGAGTAACAGCATATACTTGGTGAAAAATGAAAACATGAATTTCACCTTTTGCATAAAATTTACTTTGAGTGTTTGCATACATACAGTGACCTTGTAGTATCTTTGTACTTGATGTATCTACTTGAAAACCTTTCTTTTTTGCCTCTTTTATTTCCTAGAATGTAGATTACTTGTGACTCATCAAGGGAATATTTGTTGACGACTTTGCTGGGTGTTGCAGTACATTGGAAATGTGCATGGAGATGAACCTGTAGGCCGTGAGCTTCTAATAAAACTTGCAAATTGGATATGTGACAACTATTTGAAAGATCCCTTGGTATTTTTCTTTCCTTTTATTGTAGGTGTATGTCTAATTATTGCTTTTTTCCTTTCTTTTCATCCTTGGTGAAATTTACCCGCTTTTTAATTTATAGAAACTTTTTTTTTTTTTTTTTTCTGTGAGAAGTTGACTTGATTCTTAAATTTTTTTGGTTTTTCTTTTTTCCCTTTATATGTTTTCCCATGTTGCCCTTAACTTTCGGTCTGCTTGGTAGAACTCGGTCCTGTTTTGTGATCTCTGTATCATATATCAAGGTAATTTTAGCCTATTTCTAGAAATTTCTATATGCTTCTTTTTGGTAGTCCTTTGTTTCATGATTTTGTTTTTTTATACACTTCAATAGCGATGATGGATTTTCAGTGGACTGTAGGAAATTAAAAGATGAATGGTCCGTTCAGTTAGATCCCCAGATGTGTGTTTTAGAACACACAACAATAGAATTTTATTTGTTTAAGAAAAAATTTAAATACACTCCTCAAAGTTCTCACTCAAATGTGTCAAGAACATTTAGATTCCTTGAATACATCTTGATAGGATAAAAGAAAGAAATCCTTCTCATGTGTCGAAATATGCATCCATCCTCTCTTATGATCATCTGTATTAACTTTGTATGTTTTATGCTGCCTGAAATAAATTTGTGCTTTGATTCCTTTCCCCTATTTTTCTAGTCCTTGTTATTGGTCCCTTTGATTTTCCCACATTCATTTGATAAAGCTAATAAGATTAATGTCAACTCAATTCTCCTATGGCATAAACTTATTTTAAGTTGATATTTCTCTATCCTTGTGACTGCATGAAAAATTAGTTTTGTATGGTTGTAGTATTGATATTACAACATTAACCTACTTTCAAATGTCCATTGATCATTACAGGCAACATTGATTGTGGACAATGTGCATCTTCATATACTACCATCTATGAATCCCGATGGGTTTTCATTAAGGAAGCGTGGCAATGCAAATAATATTGATCTAAATCGAGATTTTCCGGACCAGGTACCTATTTGGGCGACATGACAGAAATTGAGCCATCATCAGTAGGCTCCTGCAAAATGATTATTCAAATACTGGATTTCATAATAAATTGTAGTTCTCCCTAACATATCATCTAGGTATGCAAGTTGCTGAAGCCAATAATCTAGTCATAAATTTCATAAAATAAGAAAATTATTACCTATCCCGTGACAAATAGCATTCCATACTGTTCGGCCATCACATATTAGTTCTACATCGGTCATTCTAAACCTTGCATCAGAATATCTAAAATCTTGGGCCTCTCCATCCATTGCCAATTGGTTTTGGGTTGGATGTTCTAACTTTAACACACTTTCATATATTCAATCTGCTCCTTTAACATGCTCATTTATTAAAATTAGGCTGCATTTGATAATTGAGATTAGGATTAGCTTTTGCAATTAATTAAACAGAAATGATTGGTGACATGTATTGAAGTTTGTATGTTATTAATGTAAGGTACATCTATAAATTCAATGTGTTATTTTACCGTTGTCTGAACTCTGAACTTCTTTAAATAAAGTATGTGCATTTATTATGATTTAAAAATTAAATTCCGTGATCTATTGCACGGTTCTCTGATGCTGTTGTTCCTGTTGTTTCATTTATGTCTTCATAGATAACACTAGTAAAACATGTAATTTCAAATACTTATAAATAGAACAATCATGTTAAAAATGATCACATGTTTTCTTGAATTTAGGAAGGACCAGTGGGTTGGGGAAAAAAAAAAAAAAAACAAAGATTTAATGGCTAATTAAAATATATGTAGACCGAAGATTGAAATCTTAAATGTCAAAGAGATATTATCAATCTGTGTATAAGTATACACCATATGAATTTTTTGAGTGTCTGTGAAATTAATGCTTGGAAAATGGTTGTGCATACTATTAATAAAATGCACTTGATTTAGTTGTAAAGGATTCAAACCTGGTGATCGAAATTCAATGTAGATCTTAAAATTCCCAAACCTGATGCATCTTTAATTTCGTATTTATTTAATATTCTGGTTTTACTTTACCTTTCATTACTATGTTCGTTGGTCAATTTATAACGAAAGAGACATTGACATGAAATAACAGTTCTTTCCTGTTAATGATGATGTGTATGCGCGACAACCTGAAACAAGAGCAATAATGAGGTGGTTGAGAGAGATACATTTTACTGCATCTGCCAGCTTGCATGGGGTAATGCATCTTCTTGTATTTTTCATGCTACAATATTTACTCTTAGTTTATTGTATTATAATACCCGTGTTACTTGATATCCATACCTTTACAAGGCTGTTTTAGAAGTCAATGCCAACTTCCTGCTTACTATCAATAGCGTGCGGAAAGAATCTGTTTAGAACTCTTTTCTATGATGGATCTGCATGATGGAATTATTATTATTATTATTTCTTTCGAACTTATGGGGAGTTACGGATATCTAAGAATGCCTTCTCTTCTTTTCTATTCTAAAGATAAGGAAAGACATTCGCATAGACAATACAAGATATATAGTCAATTGACAATGTGAAAAGTCACTGGATTAGCGCATGCTACCCAGGAAGTCTGTTGTTTTTAATTTTGTTATTATAAGGACTTTAGGAATCCTAATATTTCTGTAAGATTCTTATCAGAAAAAATAAATAAATAAATCTGTAAGATTACATTATATAAAGTTGTTCCTTAGTTCTTAGCCCTCAGCCACATCCATCCTATTTCTTTCATTACTGGGTTGAGTCATCCAAGATTCCAAATTGATCTTGACCAAAAAAAAAAAAAGATTACAAATTGATCCATCCAACAAATACATAATGGTCAAAGGGATTAATTCAAACATGTGTTCTCTATGGTAGCTTATGTTTTCTTTAATAAAAGGATGGAGGAATTGGTCCTTATTAATTCTTTAGTTGTTCACAGGGTGCACTTGTTGCAAATTATCCGTGGGATGGAACTCAGGATAAAAGGTAATGATTTTACATCCATGACAGTTCTCCTTTATTGATAACTTGGTAGTGCTGTCTTACTTGATTTCCTTTTCTATATTTCCAATTTTTTGTTGTTCTTCTGTTGTTGTAAGCTTGAATTCTTTTTTTCTCAATGGAAAATAACGTGCAAACATTTAGCTCTTTATGAACATCTTTGACTGAAAAAGAAAAAGAAAAAAAAAAAAGAAGGATTTTTTCGTTGAACATCTGCCTATTGGCTACGTATTAGTGCCTATTGGCTACTGTGAAATATATCATGGTGATGTGAACATTAGATCTCAGAATGTCACTATAGTGTTAAGAAGATTGCTGTGTGCTTTATGAATTTTCAAATGATGCTTAATAACAGTAAAGTTACAATAGCATCATCCCAGAATTTGCATGCTGATTAAAATATATAGTTTTTCTTTTGCTTTTATTTTTGTCGTTTGATCTGCATTAATTTACAGGAGAAATTACTTTGCATGCCCCGATGACGAAACATTCCGGTTCTTGGCAAGTGTTTATAGTCGCTCTCACCATAACATGTCCTTGAGCAAGGAATTTGAAGGAGGGATTACAAATGGAGCTTCCTGGTATGGCAGCTTGGAGTAATGTTTATGAAGTTTAGAACATAAGGAATTGCATTTTAAATGCTAATCTTTTTGTACTTTATTGAGTTTCGTATGTAGTCATTTGAGCTACCAACTTATCATAGATATTTTTCCTTTTTGTTTGATATTCATCAACTGTTTCTTAAGACACCTGTTGCAGGTACCCTATATACGGAGGCATGCAAGACTGGAACTACATAAATGCTGGCTGTTTTGAATTGACAATGGAGATTAGTGACAACAAATGGCCTACTGCTAATGAGGTAGGCATCACTTTCGGTTTGTGCGATTTTTTGTAACCTTGATAATATAATACAATCTTCTTTTATTAGCCAGAAAGGCTCTTTCCTTACTTCAAACTGTGGTGTAGTACATTAGGTTCAATGCATCTGTCATTAATGCATCTAGTTCATGCATCTGTCATTAATGCATCTAGATCATGCATCTGTCATTAATACATCTAGTTCATGCATCTGTCGTTTATAAAGGCCTTTTTGTAACCTGGATCAGGGTCCAGATGATTATATTTTGAAATACAATTTTCAGAGAGTTTTCCATCTATCTTTTCCTATTTCCCTTGAGTTTCAAGGTCCTTCTAAAGAGGATTTCTCTACGATTCTTAGTCTTCTAAGGAGCTTTGTTTTATTAAGTGCTTCCGCTACATTAAACTTAGCTCAGATCACTTCAAAATGTGTGCAATCTGTACCTTGGTTTTGTTATTTTCTTGTCTAGATTCCTGTGATACTGAAGGTGATGGTGGTGTTCATCAATTTTATACCATTCTAATGTGTGTGCTGTCCACTGAATAAGTCATGGGGTTTGTAAACATTGAGATTTGTAAAGACACTTCCAACTCTGATGAATTTATCAGGCCCTTCATTGTTACTTTTACCTACTAGGAACTGTGAATGTTTTGGTTCTAAAATAACAAATGGAAATAATTGCTTTCCAACAAGAGTGGTACTAGTTATTCATTATGAAAGTATGTACTCCCTGTTGAGTGGAAAATGAAAAATGTTCTTTTTTAAAAGAAAACCAACCTATTGCTGACCAAGGAGGATACCAAAGATCCTCCATTATGCTATACCTTCCCTTGTGGGAGAGGTCAAATTGTATAAAAATTGATCTTCCCTTGTCAATCTCTAATTATGCCAAAGACCTTTTGTAGGTGTGCAAGTGTCTTGCCTCTGATCAATGCAGGGGATCCAACAATCTTGTCAGTGTCTTTACATTGTCAGGGAGTCAATAGCCTCACATCAATCCCTTCAAAAGTGGAGAGGCTCTTATTGACAGTTCCAAATTCTCATTGCAGTGAAGGGTTTAGGCGGGGCATACCTGCCTTCCAAGTATACATTTTATGAGATAGTTTAGAGAGAGGCTTCAATCAACACTTTTCAGTCTCCTTTCTATATAACCTAGGAAAACTACTGCACTTGACAGGCTTGTTTCTCTGTGAGTAACAAAAACTGGAGTGTATCTCTGTGCATGTTAAGCTTCAAATTCATTGTTATGACCTTTTTTATTGGTTTAAGATTCTGGGTTAATTGGTATCCTAACATGGTGTAGACTGTAGAGTATAATTGTCTTTCTAGTTTTTGATTCAAGTCTTGTTAGTATTCTAATATAATGTTATGTTTCTGTTTCATGGTTAGTGTGTTTTTGACCTACACATGAGGGGGAGTTAGGTTAATCTTGATTTTTTGTGACTGTTCCTAGTTTCCTATGAACTTAAGCTTTTCCGACAATAGGTTTTATGGTATCCTTATTCCTTATGCTTGTCTTACAAGTTCTAGTTGATTTGCTGTATGGGATTCTTTTTTAGTTTATCCATTTGGTTAGGGAAGTCTCGGAGGATCTTGTGGCTGGTGGTGTCCTAAGTTGGTGGCAGGTTTTGAATGATTAATTGGATCAAGTGACTTTTACCTTTCACCTTGGAAATTCCCTTTCATTTTAACTTACTACCATTAGCTGTTTGACGTGTTTCCTTTAATTCATGTAAATGTGCAGCTTCCTACTCTTTGGGAATACAACAAAATGAGCATGCTTAATCTTGTTGCAAGCCTAGTGAAGGTACTTGTGGTTGGTTATCAACATATTTCTTGCATGGTCATAAAACAGGAACTAACCATCCACTGATTAATTTCATGGTGCCTCACATGTCATTTTAATCATGAGAGAGTAATCATAAGTGTATTTCATTTTCTCTAAAGTATAGTCCAGATAATTGAACTTTTGCTGAACATTTGAGAATAACAGTCCAAGTTCTCACTAAGACATTTCAGATTTTTCAGAAGTTAAATTTTAAAGGGGTGTGATATTGTTTATCTAAACTTAACTTGTATCTTTAGACAGGAGTACATGGAAGGATCTTTTCATCAGATGGGGGGAGGCCGTTGCCAGGCTCTGTTGCAATAAAAGGAATAAATTACACAGTATGTCATCAACATTCATTTATTCTTTAAAATTATGTATCTATACTTTTATTCTATTGTGGTTGTGCAAGATGGCTTCAGTTTGAAACATGAGTGGACTGAAGTATTAATATTAAATGACAATAGTTCAAAACCTATGTTGGGTAGCCTAAAAAATGGTTGGACTATTACAATGACATTAGACAATAGTCCAGGATAACTTGAGATAAATCTCATGTAGAAGCATGTGTTAACTTATCTCAATGGCTGGACTATTACAATGCAGTTGAACAATAGTCCAATGCCATATTGCATCAAACACAGGATGTAATTCGGTCCAATCCAATACAACATGTCCCAAACGAAGCCTATAGTTGAAACATTGAAACTAATGTTGAACCCTAATCTCATTCTAAAATATTAAAATGATTATATAGAGATGACTTTAATTTTAATAGAGCATGAATTCCCAAGTTGTGATCTACCAAAATTTGAATGATCTAACTTTTAACAAATAACCAGAAAATAAATCAAGGAGGAGGGCTTTGAGAATGAGGATAAAGTAAGCAACTTTTTGTTTTCTCAGGAATAACTAAAATGAAAACAATATAATAAAAAATAAAAATTATTGACAAATAAGCGAAAGACGAAGAATCAAAGTCTACCGAAAAAAAAAAAAAAGAAAGATGAAGAATTAAACAGAATGAGCAGTTTAATAATGTTTGCATATTAATTTTCTATGAAATCTGGAAACAATTTATTATGATTCTGTTCTTTGTACTATTCTGCTTCTGGGTTGTTCGAAAAAGAAATAGGATGGGAGTCTTAAGTGAAGTCAGAAACTTCTGAAAAGAATTCTGTTTTCCCGGATGAAATCCAGTGTTCCATACTTGGAGCATATCACATTCGGCTGTATGATTTTCCTTCCGCAAAAAAAAAAAAAAAAAAAAAAAAATGACACCGGCTATATGTAGTGGCAATGCCTATTCCTTCTCACCCTTCTATTCTTCTCTCTTTCCGTATGTTGTTTCCAGCCATATTGATGCATATTGACTTGTTACACCTTATGGTTTACATTTCCTACATAATATGTTACACTGATTTGGACAGTGTGCTGAACTTGTTGACATTACTTGAAAACTGACGTTTTGGACTGGCAGGTTAAAGCTAACAGAGCATATGCGGATTACCATCGCTTGCTTGCCCCTGGAGGAAGATATGAAGGTATTTGCACATTTTTCACATATGCTATATGGTAGTCATTATTTTCAGTATTTTCAATGCCTTTCAGCATGGAATATTTTCTCCTTCCTAAGAACATGGCCTGGAAAAGTAGTGGATTGTTTGGCCTAAATATGTGAGGCGTGTAATGAGAGGATGTGGCATGGATAGAGATTTGGAGGTCCTCTTTTTTCTTTTTCTTTTTTTGGTGTGTTTGCACTTTGCAGATACAGTTTCTTTTGGTAAATGAATTTATTTTCTTACAAAGTAAAGGGGAACATGAAAGGACTTTGTTGTCCTAATAACCAAAGGACAAAGAATTGTTTCACTATTTTCTTCCAACCACCACATGGAGAATTTATCATGTATGTACTTTGAGGATAAATTTGACGAAGGAGGTACATATAAAAGAGTTGGGAAAACAAATACTTTATAAATGCATATCTGTACTTATGTTTTCTAGTGTGGTTGCCCATCATAAAATGGTTTTGATGTCTGAGTTTCTGGTTGTGTGCAGTCACAGCCACTGTGCCTGGGTACATATCAAAGACCACATGTATCTGGTTGGAAGAAGGCACAAATGTAGATTTTGTTCTCAATCCTGAGGTCGACCTCGGAGGGACTCCACTTCGAAGTGCCTGTGAATACAGTAGCTGGGGCAGTATGAGCATCATTTGGGAGACCCCTTTGGAATTATACTTGCTTTTGATTGTTATTTTAGGATTCTTTTTGTTTTTATGCAAGAGGAGGTCGCTCAACCGATTAAAACAGAGACAGTTATCGGGATCAAAAAGACCAGTCATGGTTTGAGGCTGAAGCTCCCTTTTTTACTTGTACGGATGTTAATTGTATATTATATTGAGAAATTTGACATTTCTTTTTATGTAGAACGGAATAGAAAGTTTAATTGTACTTGTTTATTTCACATGGAATTGCTCATGATATTGGAACTTAGTATTTGCTTGGTGTCACTAATTTCAATTGGGTTACCCATATAACGAGATGGTCCCATTTCAATAATGTGATTTGTCAAATTTGTTGCTATCTTTTCGGAGATGTAGTTCTTGCAGTAAAATTTCGGTTTCAAGGAAATTTTCGATGGAAATTTTCGTAGAAATTTCGATTAAAATTTCGATTTCGATAAAATTAGATAAAAACGACGGAAATTGTTATCAAAATATGAAAATTTTGAATGAAACTTGACCATATGTTTATTTAACATATTATCTACTATATTAATAAAAAATATTGAAGAAACCAAATTATATAATAGGTTTCATGTGATATAAGATGAATATAATGCGCGTTGGAGGCAAAAACTGTTAAACAAAATTAGTATAATGAATAATGAAATCAGTATATTCTTTATGCTCTATAATTTATACACTAACCCTAATACTAAACCCTATATACTCTATATATTCTAATACTCTTTATGCTCTATAATCTATGCACTAAATTCTATATACTGTATGTTCTTTAAGATATGGACTATATGATTTAAGATATTATGATTAAGGCCCTTTAGGGTATTCTTCCCCACCAAGCACCAGCCCCCTGCCTCTCTCCCCCCAACCCAGTCCATCCCCGACACACCCCCCTTCACCCAGCCCCTCCCAGCCCCTTTTCTGTGAGACCCTGTATTTTCCAAATAATTATTTTAAATATTTTGAGAATTTATTTTAAGGATTTTGAGAATTTATTTGGAATTTAAAAAGGTTTTAATTTAATTTTAATTTTTAATTATTTTTGTTTTAAATTAGGCTTGACCCAAAGTTAACTTTTAAATTTAGTGGACTTTTGATTCGGACGTTGGGCACGTTGGATAGGTCTCGAGTTCACGAGTTCGTAGACACGTAGCACGCGTCGATCGGAGTTATAGTTTGAAAGTTACGGACATTTGAAGTAAAGGGCAATTTTGTAATTTTTACAAAAGGGGTTTTAAAACCAACCAGATTT
>QANW01008726.1:101562-195765 GCA_003254865.1 Dryas drummondii | reverse complement strand
CTCTCTCTCTCTCTCTCTCTCTCTCTCTCTCTCTCTCTCTCTCTCTCTCTCTCTCTCTCTCTCTCTCTCTCTCTCTCTCTCTCTCTCGCGTGCCTCACCTTCACCGCGCCTGCCACCGGCGCGTGGCGACGCGTCCAGCCATGGTTGGCAACGGGACCGGCCCAGATCTCCTCGCCATTCTTCCTTCTTCCTCCCCCTGGTGGCGGCGCAGCCCAGAAACCTCCCCCGAGTCGCGAACCAGCTGATGCCGATCCTTGGAGCTCCGGCGGCGATCTCACTTTTCCGGCGACGACGCGACCTCCCATCACCTGGGTTGTCTTCCTCTCGTCACGGTGAGTCTGCCCATGTGCTTCCCTGGCTCCGACGACCCTGCACGGTGGCGGATCGAAGATTTTGCCAATTTTCCCGAAACCAGCCCCCAAACCCAACCGAAATTTTGCCAATTTCGCCGAAATTTCATGAAATTTCCGAAATTTCGCCAAAATAATTGGGTATGTGATAAAATTTCGGTGACCCAAAAAAACGAAATTTTCGGCGAAATTTCGCCGAAAATTTCGAAATTTCATTCCTTGCATATATGTAAAATGTTCATGCGTGGGCGGAGACAAGATTTTATCATTGCTGGGGCCGAAACCTAAATGTTTAATTCTCACTAATATCTTACCAAATAATATTTCAATAGCATCTAAAAGTTTTTTTATTTTAACTTTTTCCATTATAAAAAAATATAGTATGAACATGTCCCTTTCATTAAGGGATTTCTTATTTAAGATTAAATAAATGATTTCTTGTAAGGTTCACTACACATTGTCTTTTGATAATCAGAAACTGTCTAAATTTTAGGCCTCTATTGAATGATTATTTTTGTAAAAAATTAGCTAAATTAGAAATCATTTACCTATTTGATTAAATAATCATCATTTCAAGTATTTATCAAAAATATTGTGTTCGTCTATTTATTTTATCAAAGTTAAATAGCTTAAGGGTTTTCAATTTGTGTAAATTTTTGTAAGGATGATCATTAAATATAGTCCTAAAAAATAGATGGTTCGGATGTTGATATACTATATGGAGTGGGCCCTATAAAGGATTCCTTAAATAAAATTATTTGAGAAATCCTTCAATGGAAGGGGGCCTGATAGTATAAAATTGTTAAGTTGTGTATATATACATATATTAAATTTTCATTTAATTAGTATTAATGGTATGACAAATTCTTCAAATGATATCACACCCAATATATATATTCATAAGAATTTTGTGAATTCACATAGATATTTACATGGGAAAATTTTAGCTAAAAGATTTCAACTATACCCAAAATCTCTATTTAGTACATGAATTTCACTTTGTATCAACTGAAGACTGAAATTTTCATTTTGTGTCAATTAAGGACCCTGTTTTATTCAGTTTTTATCTCAACTTTAGCTCGACGTTGGACCCATCAAACCTCCACCAAATTCAGCAAACTTATACAGGGTTTAAAGCTATGCATTTCCTCTTTACAACCATATAAAGATCACTCAAATTAGACATCTACAACTCTAGATAATTGGCTCAAAAGTAAGGTACTCGAAACTGTCTAATAGGACCTCTGGGAAAATATCTGAAAAATTGGACAGTTTCCAGTACTCTAGTTTGGAGCCGATTATCTGGAGTTGTAGATGTCCGATTTGGGTGATCTTTATATGGTTGTAAAGATGAGATGCATATCTTTAAACCTAGTATAATTTTTCTGAATTTGGTGAAGGCTTAATGTGTCTAACGTCGCCAAAGTTGAGATAAAAACTAAAAAAATAGAGTCCTTAATTAACATAAAATGAAAGTTTCAGTCCTCAATTGATACAAAGTGAAATTCATATCTTGAATAGAGACATAGTTGGAGTCCTTTAGCTAAAATTTTTCCTTATAATTTTAGTTTATTTATTATGAGCATGTTAAAAAAATTATTATTGGAATTATTTATTACACATTTGTTGCACTAATCATCATCAATTGTCTTTGATTCTTTGTGTAATACCTAGTTTTTAAATGTTAATTTTCTTGTTTGATTTAATAGAGGGGTTTTATTTAAGAAATTGGGTTTTGAAGAGGTATATATGGTCCTTAAAACAAAGGAAACTACAAGAATAAATTATCAATTAGTTTCTGACATGCATAAATGTGGGGGAAAATTATATATATACAAAAAGTTGGGCTAAGAATAAGATACAAAATAATTGGGTTAAATTCAGTCCTAAAAAAAATGATCAATTAAGTACAAAAAAAAATTAATAAACTCATATGAAATATTCAAATGTTGTTGTGCGGTTTGAGTTATGTGACATTTGATTTGATTTAATTGTAATGTTCACAAAAATAATAGAATAGAAGAGAAGAAAAACATGTAATTTATAAACAACAAATATGCTCGATCAATGTGTGGTATTCTACAACTTATTTTGATTTTTTTTATTTTTTTTTCAAAATTAGTCCCTTCTACGTTCCGCCTATGTCAGTCATCCCTTTCATCCTTCATTTTAAGGTTCATGTAATAAAAAAGATGATAACTGGCATATCTATAATCATTGTAATAAAAAAGAAATACTCACATATGTAAGAATCACATAATGTACGTACTAGCTACATATCCCAGTTTATAAATACCATTTCGTAATAACGATTCTACAAATTTTATATTTTAATGAAGAGGAGAGCTATTTGCATTCCCATCAAACAGTTCTGCAAACACTGCATTACAGGAGTGTGTGGGGTGCTCTCTTAATTAATTATTTACTTTCAAAATGTTTTTCTGTAGTAGGTCAAATAACTTGACCTTTATTTGGAGAATAAAAATTTTATGTAACGAGTGTATTTATTTATTGTGTTTATATGTTTTATCACGTATTAAGTCATGCAAAGAGAGAGAGATTTGGCTGTCTTTCTTGCAAGACTAATTGGTTGAGTCGGTGAAGCAATATATCAAAATCATCTTGGCTCCTGATGAGGGTTAGACGTACATATCGTTCTTCAGCACCAAACTCGCTTCCTCTACGCCCATAAACATTGGCTTTTTGGAGAACTGCATAGCAATCTTTATCCTCTTCCCTCTCGCATTTCACCCACGCATAAGCTGCCATGAAAATAAATTAAATAAATTTGTAATATTAATTGCATATATTGACTTTCATAACTGAGCTTCGATCCTCATGATCACCAAATTAATGGAGGCTTTTAATTTATTAGTTCCATTAATTCTAGATTCTACAAAAAACTATATATATATATATATATATATGGTCTTGTGATGGTTATTCATGCATGCCTATAAACATTCCAATTATAAGAACTCTAGCTAAAATGAGAAATCAAGGCTATAGACAAAGAAAATGCCTGTAAAGATAAATCCAACTTTTTCTACTTGTTTTGGTTTTAGATTACTCCGGCCAAAAAAAGAAAAGAGAAAAAGCTTTAGATTACAAATCCAAAGATTACTTAATTTCTTTTTTATTATTATTAAATCCTAGACAATTAGATTTGTAATACCCGACTTGATTGAAAGTCATGTAACGCCAAAAGTACAAGTAGAGAATTAATCCATTTCCTAAACCATACATGATCATTTGGTTATATGTTTTATGTTTAGCCAGCATATATATATATATATCTAGTTAATTTGTTTCATGCATGTGGGACTTCTTAAATGATCTCTTACTCTAATTCTATGTATCAAGTTTTATATTTAGAGTAATGCTGCATTTACTAAATTTCTTTGTTGAATTTTGTTTGTAAGATAATGTGATGGTGTTTTTCTTATTCAAATTTGAAAAAGAAGGATAGTTGAAGCTCCACGAAGAAAATAAAGGTCAATTTGAATTATAGCGGCTTAATTGTTGGAAGAAAAAAAAAAAAAGAATTATAGTAGCTTAATAGTGAAATTGGATGCCTTTTGCATCTGTGTATAACACAGGACATAATATGTAACAATGTCTTTTTACTGATGCAAAGATTCTCTTAACTTTGTTGGTATCACTTTCTTATAATTAATAGTTTTTTTTTTGGACAAAATCTTGTAATTAATAGTTAAGATCGAGCTGCTTATGTAAGGATTCTCAGTTTTTCTGTCTTTTTTTTTCTCTTTATTTTAAAAGATAATTTGGAACCATCTTCGAGGTTTTTTTCTTTATTTGCTTAACCTTAAAAAAAAAAAAATTATTAGATGTCATAAGCAATAAATTATTGCTTAATTATTTTTTAACAACTCAACCAGAGCCTTGAAAATTGATATATGGGCTCTGGCCGGCAAGTGGAATTTGATATTAGTCCAACATATAGTACATAGCAAGAATATAGTATATATGGAGTTCTCTTATTTTGGTCAAAAATATATATATATATATCAAAAATGCTCTAAAATTAATTAGTTAGTAAATTAATACAAAACTAACTACCATGTTAGGCCCACCACAAAATATAATTTCAAAATCCGAATCGTGCATGTTTTAGGTCCTACTTTAAAGATCATTTCTATAAAAAATCTCCAAAATCAGAATTCATTTAGTCATTTGATTATGATAAAAATTATTTATATGCTTTTATCGAAAACATTGATCGTATATTTGTTTTATCACAATTAGATGACTAAATGATTTATGATATAGTTGAATTTTTGCAAAGATGATCTTTGAAATATGGCCTAAAACATAAACGGTTCGGATTATAAGATTAGTTATGAGGTGAGCCCAAAAGTATGATTAATTTCCTATTAACTTACTAATTAGTTAGCTTTAGAGTACTCTTCTATATATATATATATATAGTTTAGGGTCCAGCCACCGGCCAATTTAAGGCAATCAAACTTAACATATATTGAGGAACTTTGAAGCAATGATGCTACTCGACACAAATATCTAAAAGAAACCATTTCTCTTATTAAATTTGTCAATCTCCAAAATGATCGAGCCACAGACCTTTTTGGTTACTAGCTAGATTTAGTGAAATATAACCCGACAAGAACTTTAAGGGGTGTATAGAATATAGATTTTGAAAGACTTTCTTTCATATGTATTTATTGTAATTTTCTCAGTGTATTTAATATAGAGTTTTTAGGAGTAAATCTACTTCATTTCATATGATAGTTTATGAAAGTACAGGGGTGTATAGAATATAGATTTTGAAAGACTTTCTTTCATATGTATTTATTGTAATTTTCTGAATGTATTTAATATAGAGTTTTTAGGAGTAAATCTACTTCATTTCATATGATAGTTTATGAGAGTACGTATTGTGATACTCAAAAAGTCATTCATTTTTTAGGAATTCATTAAATTAATGATGGATTTTGGAGTACTTTGAAGTTAGAGTTAAATTCATCCTCTTTGGTACGGATGTCAATGAGATTTCAGACATTAAAAAGCCATAGGTCGTGGCTCTAGCATTATAATGTTCCATATATGATTCAATGTTGAATGAATACCTACACATGCATGTTCATGTTATTAAGAATATATCTACAAATCTAAAATGGTAGAGTGGATGTTACCTGGTGATGGTCCTCTAATTTTCTGGAAAAAGGTGCAGTATTGGGGTGCAATTTTTTGTAGAGAAAAGCGGTTTGAGATAGAGAGGGTGTTGCTCAATTTTTCCCAGCGGGACCTTACAGTGTTGTATCCAAATTCAAAAATTTGCTTTGCTCCTCCTCTTCGTTGAAGGACTGCATTCAGAAGCTTCAAAGCTCTTAGCTGAGCATCCCGAGAAACACCCAAGCTACTCATCATCACATAATCCATCATTCTTTGGTACACAGATTCATCCTTTACCACTGCCCACCTTCAAAACCCACAACAATAAGGCTCTATTTGGATGGAGTGATTCCAAATCTAGGAATTTAATTAACATTATAAAGTTAAATGGCTCTCTTAAATTATTCCAATTCACATATAAAGTTAAAGTCAATTGATCACATAATGTGACAGCAGATGTGTTAATTAATAATCATACATATTAAATAATGTACTAAGCATGTGCACCTATTGTCAAACAATGTACCAACTTGTTAGCTCTTGTTCCGGTAGTATTTCTCTTTATTTTGTTAAAAATATCCTAAATTTGAATTTTTTAATCCCAATAAAAAATTATAAAATTATTAAAAAATATCATCGATCCCTTTAGCAATTTTCATTCCAAAAGTGTGGGACATATATAAATATATAATAATATAGGATGAAGTCCATAAGAAAAACATAACAAAAAGAGTTTAAAAAATAATTTGAAATAAAAATAAGGCTTATTCGCACAAATGCCCCTTGAAAGTACCTTTCGTTCTTACTTTGTCCCTTTAAATTTTACTCTTCTCACTTTGCCCTCCGAACATTATAAATCTCATATTTCGTCAAGTCCGTCAACGGTTTCGTTAAAAAATCAGACGTGTCGCTTACGTAGATGAGCGACATGTCAGCTTTTTTGATCTAGTCATTAACTTGACGAAATATGACTTACTGAAAGAGTTTGTAAAGCTTGGGGGACAAAGTGAGAAAATTAAACTTTAAGAGATAGAGCAAAGTGAGAATAAAAGTTACTTTCAAGGAGCATTTATGCGAATAAGCTTAAAAATAAAGAAAATGATGGTGTAGTTGATGCTTACCCTAATCTAGAACCAGCATGGCCAGTGAGCTTAGAAAGTGAAAATATCATGAGATCCTCATCTGCTGGAGTTGGAATGGCTGTAAAATGTGGCCAGTAATAAACCCGATCATAGATTACTTTGGAATTGGGGCCTTGAAAAACTGCCTTGTTCAGCTGCCCATCCGGATTGTTTGGTGATGTTACAAACTCAATAACATTCCTAGTCGGATCATGTGACATGTTCTGCAATAAGGATGCATCTCCTTTAAACTCATAGTCCACTGATTGGAAAAATTCTGTTTGCATTTCATAAAGCTGCATGTGAAAATCAGTTAAACATCAGATCATAGTCATATACATGTAATAGTGCTCGACACAAATTAAAAAAGTATCGTATTTCTGTCCTTAAAATTACAAAATCAATGGCTAGTTTTTTTGGGTATTAGGGTCTTATATATAGTTAATTAATTATTAAAAAAATAAACGGTCACGTGGTCAGGCATTCTTTTTGAAAATTCATGATTTTGCTATTACTATAATTGAATAAATGAAGCACTATTATATTATTTGGTAAATAAAATTAGAGAAAAACTTGGATGAGGTGTTGCTACGTCATAATACTCTTATGACAAGTCACATGTTAATTTATATTTTCATTGCATAATGTAATTTTATTTTATATTCTTAATACATGATGTGTATATTGTGTATTAAAAGTTTCAATCTTTTCATTTACCCTTACTTCTAAGGCCAGAGTTCGACTCCCCCTTCCACCTTTGGCCTCCCTAGTAACAAAAAAAGAATTACAATATTTTAAATACATGACTTTTCATGAGTGGTTGATTTTACCACATCAACATGATGATATGGTAGGACCATCTCACTCAAGTTCTTACAAAATTAAACGATGTTAGTAGTCAATTTTGTACAAAATATGTCCCAAGCAGCATGAAATTAAGATGTGAATTCAGAGAAGTAGGATAGATTTCCAACCTTGTAGTAAGGAATTGAAACTACAACACTTGAAGGTCTTGAGGAGCTGGTATTATGGGAAGAGAGTGCATGAAGTGCAGCAATGAGAAGTTGGGTTGAGCCAGCACCAACAACAATGTGTCTTCCTTGAGTCACTGCATTTCCAACAGTGGCATGTACTTTACGAATGTGCCTCTTAAGCTCTTCTGAGATGCGAGATTGATCAGCATAGGTATAGCTCATTCGATGCCACCCTGCCACTACAACTGCACTCTCAGCTGCATGTTGCATCCAATAAGGCTCTAAGAAAAGTGGGTCCCCACTGCAAATTTAGCACCAATTTTATACATCATATAGTTCAATTTTCTCATGAGTCATGAGTACTACGTCATGATGATGATATAAGGGCATTTTGTATAACGTCATGATGATGATATATATAATATATGCTTTTAAAAAAATATATACGTGAAGGTGTGAGAACTAAAAAAGGATAATTTGGTGACCCTGTAATTTTTTTTTTGTCTGAATTGTCCCTGTTTTTTTCTTTCTAAAAAAGAGGAATCTTATCATACATATAATAGTAAAGTGTTACTTTATTAATTTTTCCAATGGTTGTTCATCAATCGGCTGTCTTATTCAATTTGGACCCACCATCTCAAAACAAATAATTGACCTAATATAATGAACACCAATTATTATTGCTTTGTCAGAAACACTAATATTCATTATACAGTAGCAAAAGCATCTAAAAAACGTGAAGATACCAAAAGAGAAAAAACAAACAAACCAAAGATCCAACGGTTAGGAATCCTCTAGTATTTTCCTCTAATTTAATTCGTTTGTCCACTTGTATACATGTGGGACTAGAGTATATAAAGATATTTTTTAAGACAATACATGCATTAATGCGAGTTTTGACATTTCTTGAATCTTTAAAGTAGCTGGTCCAAGTGGCCAAAAAAAAAAAAGTACATGGTCCAAATTCACTGAGATGAATAAAACAAATTAAGTCCCTAGCTAGTGTACATAAAATGAATATCTTTTTAAATTTTTTTAAATGTCCTTATTGTTGTTGATATATATATGGAATTGATGTTCTGGGATACTTAAGTAGAAGATATGTTCCTCCACTTTGATAAACAAAAACTCAATCACATCATAATTCCTACTAAAACTCCTGTAAGTTTTCATGTATAAGTACACACACTCAATACCTGAGAAGGTGTATGCTCCGATCTACTCAGGCAAGCTCTAAAAAACTGTTCTAATAAAATTCCTTTTAATTAGTTTAATTCATTCCCAAAGTAGCTACCATTTTCCAGTGTGTGCAAGCCTCTATGCAAGAGAGAGAGAGAGAGAGAGAGGAGACCTGTCAGCATCTGCTGCACAAGAGGTTACGAAGTGAGAGCAGTCTGGGCCTCCATAGCAAGAATTGCACTCACAAGGAGGTTCCTTCCCATCAAGAACCAAGCCATCCAAGTAGGCTCTTCCATGCCCTGAGCATGGTATGGCTGCCACATGCTCAGCCTCTTCTGCTGCTCTTCTGCTCCAACTCAGCTCCCACTCTCCATCCACATACAATTTGAACATCAATAATAGATTAACAACCACAGAAGATGCCAGAATCACAAAGTAGGACCTCTGTGCCTTAGCCATGTGTTTTCTTCTAATTTTCAGCCTCTCTTAAGCATAACATATATATATTTATATAGAGAGAGAGAGAGAGAGAGAGAGAGAGAGAGAGAGAGAGAGAGAGAGAGAGAGAGCCTTATATTTATCAGAAAGAGAATGACAATGACAAATTTAATACGTTATGATCGAGGCAAAGTCTGGACGAATCTTTATTGCCCAAATTTTTTTTTTTTCAATTTTTGTTTTTTCAACCTACACGACATCAATTCATTTAAAATGAATTATCTTTTCTTACTTAGTTTTCTTTTTATAACCGAAGTTAATTTTATTGATGCAAACTTAAGAGGACAATGTCTACAAGAGTGTGAGGTTATAGCCAAGAGGGAACCTCATTATTCCGTACTTGAATAGAACTGCAACTCTATGCAAACTGTGCTAAATAATATGCAGCACGATCACAATTAATCTCTCAGAACATAAACACACTTAGCACTATAAAAAAACTCGAAAAAAACTTATCTATATCAGGGATAGGAGTTGAATTCGCATTCCAAGAGATATATTATGTCTTAAAATTTGAGAAATTGTTATGTGATAGAAGTATAAAAGCATAGGTATCATTATGTTATTGGATTGAGATACCAAATTAGCCATATCCCTATTGCATAGAAGTTTCTCCCAAGAAACTCAACATCCTCTTTGCATCATCCAAAATGTGCTGATCTGAAGCCAAATCATCCTCCACATTATCAAGACGTGAAATAATCAGACTCCAAATAATGGAAGAAACCCCAACCTCGATCATAAGTTAACTGCAACTCGTGACTAATAGCCAAAATTTCAGATTATTGGGGAGTGGAAATTCCAGGAAGGGTGTGTGAAGACCCATATTTATATTTTTGTGTAATAGAAATTTAGGCCCTACTCGGTATCCAATTAAAAAAAATACAAGAAAAACGTGAATTCATTTTTAAAATATGAGATTTTAAATCCAATTTTTAAAATTTGAAAACTTGTTTGGTATAGAATTTAAAAATTGTTTTAAAATTTTAAAATTTTTGAATACTTGTTTGATTGATATATATATTTTTAAAAATAATTTTTTTCTTTAATAATTTATTTGTAGTAGGATTTAGACTTGGTGTTTGAACCCAAGACTTAATACCCGACCCTCGAGATCCAAGAACTAGAGCCGGGATCTGGGACCTGAGACTCTATACACAAGGTCGGTAACTTAAAACCGAAACAAAGTTTCATAGCAAAAATTCAAAAATCATTCAAAATAATACAAATTTACTTCAAATTAACACAAATTCACGTCCAAGATAATAAAAAGTCCAAATTAACACAAATTCTAAGCCTGGTTATTAACATAGGCTAGCCACAATGCCCCAACATAGTCTAATTAACCACATTGCCCCAGCTATATGGTCTCTAATATCACTCATTTGGTTTTCCTCATTCAAGTCCATGTTTGGCCCTTCGATCTTAACATATGGTGTGCCAATTGATGTGTAAGTTGTTATATCATATGATTTATGTTGGCATGCATGCCTTCCTCAAATGAATATATGTTGAGTTCTTAAATGTTTGCATTTTAGGCCCTCTATCTTCATGTATTTAGTACTTAGTCCTTATATTTTATGTTATTTATTTGTGTTTTTCTCTATTGTAGGTGGAAAGCCCATAGGAATTAAATGGATGCAAATCAGCCCAATTTGAGCTTAAATGAATATTTGCTGTTTAAAGGGAAGCCCAAGATCAAGAGAGGGTCCAAGAGCATGAAGAGATGCAAGCCCAGCCTAAACCACATAGGAAGTGGCGTGTGTGCTAGAAGAAAAGGGCTGGCCGCACCTCGCAAGGATTTCCTTTCCTAAGTGGGCTCTAAAAATCAGATTTGATATAACCTGATTCATTTCATTTTAATTCCTGATTTATTGGAGGCTCATTAAGGGGAGGGGATCAGCTAAATGGAAGCCCATAAGGGCCAGCTGCACCTTGCGCAAAAGAGAGGGAGAAACCCTAGGGCCTTGCGCAAGTCACTTAAGCCCAAACCCTAGCTGCCACATATTCTTCTTTCTCCAAACCCTAGCAGCCGCATCTCCCTAGCTTGGAAAAACCCTAGATGTCGCACACCTTTATATATTTATCTCTTTCTCTCATTTTGGGGGCTTCACACACTTGGAAAAAAATAAAAAAATAGAGAGAGAGGGGCTGCTGGAGGCGTGAGCTCTCCTTGGGGTGTTTTCTTTTCTTCTTCTTTTTTCTTGTAATTGTTAGATGAAAAACATGATTTCGTGGCTGTTCTTGTTTTCTAGCATGAACTAATCACGTTTTCTAGGGCCTAGGATTCAGCCCTAGGCCGAATATTCAATGGTTTAGTTATGTAATTGCTGCTTATTTATTTAATTCCAAGGATTGATGATTTTGATTTCATTGTTATCATTGTTCTCTATTTGTTTCTAATCCTTGATTGATCACCTAGGATTATTGCATCTAGAATTTAATCAATTTAGGGTGAGGACAACTAATCAATCCCTAATGTGAAACAATCTAGGGCTTAGTAATTGGCTAAAATCTGATTGTGTGAAATCAATTTTAAATCACCTAGGGTAGACGCCATGCACTAGGGGTTTAATTGCATTTATTTTCTCATATAAGCTTAATGAATTCTGTTTGTGCATTCCTATGTAGACGCCATGCATAGGTCACATATAGAGTACAAAAACTAGGGTAGACGCCATGCACTAGTTTATACATTTGGGGAATTATGTATTTCATGCTATGCCATAGGTGGATATGCGAATGCATTCATCAATAGGAATTAAAGGTTTCAGAAATTGCACCATGACATTGAATATGAGGTCTAGTGGTAGAGTTCTAGAGCCCTAGTATCATCTATCAATCTATTCTCACAAGATAACTTGTTGTTTCATACTCCTTGCTAGTTGCGCATCTTAGTTTTTGGCTAGGTTTAATTTGCTGTTTTCAAGTCATACAAACTCCCTCCCATTCGTGTGTGTGTGTGCGTGTGTTTTATTTCAAGTGAGCAGCTGCCCTAGGCGTGACAACTTGGGCAGCCACTCGTGTATTGTTTTCTTGTTTCTTTTAGCATTCAGATTATTATTTAAAGATCAACAATAGTCCTCGTGGGATCGACCTTGTTTGCCATCTATATTATATATAGATTCGTGCACTGCGAGTATTAAAATTTAAAACGAACAATATAGTGAATGAACATCACTCAGATTCACTCGGAACTGCTTAAAAATGTTAACATGTGACCAACAACACAAGTAGAAGAAACCCAAAAAAAAAAAAAAAAGACGAATGGCAAATGGCAAGAACCCTTTCACTCTTTCAGTCAAAAAGGGAGCACTACAAGAGGAAATAAATAGCTTGAAAACTAAACAGAAAGCAAAAAAGATGGTGGTAATAAACAAACAACTACCTAAAAGCTTTAAGAAAATCTATTGAGAAGACAATGTTCTGAATATTCAGGATAGGTTTTTTTGGGATTCGAGTTTGTTTTTTGGGAGGGTTGTTGATGATCCTTGAATCTTTTGAAAAGTTCTCTTTTATATTGGGGTTTAATTGTGGCTAGGGTTTGCCAAGGTTTCTCTACAGATGGGTTCCACGTACGTGTAGGGTCCGCGAAATCCCACTTTTCCCTTTCAGCTCTTCACCTAACTCTGTATTATGCCAACTACTTTTTGTGCCATGCCTGTCCTTTCTCTATCTGAGATAATGACATTCATTGTGCTGCTTTTTAGAGTTTGTCTCCTGGGTGACATCACTTTTTATTCCTTTTGTCCCTTGATTCACACGGCCGCAAATCTTGGATGGCCAGTTTTGGATATAGCAACTACAGTGTGGCCGAGTAGTGGTTATTTCTCCGGTTGTGAGTTTGACTACCACTACAAGAAAAAAATATTTGGGCGATGAAACTTTGGGCGACAAACTCACATTTGTCACCCAAAGAGGTTTTGGGCGACGAATTCAAACATTTGTCGCCTAAACCAATAAAGGTTTATTCCTCGCCCAAAGTCACTTTGGGCGATGAATATGATGTTCATTGCCTAAAGCACTTTTGGGCGACGAATACGATGTTCGTCGCCTAAAATTACGCGCCAAAATACTCATGGACCATACTTTAGGCGAGGAATCTATATATTCGCCCAAAGTGACTTTAGGCGACGAACAACATATTCGTCGCCCAAAAGACTTTGGGCGACGAAATGATTCCTCGCTTAAAGTCACTTTGGGAGACAAATGTATTTATTCCTCGCTCAAAGTCACTTTGGGAGACGAATGTATGTATTCCTCGCCCAAAGTCACTTTGGGAGACGAATATATAAATTCCTCGCCCAAAGTCTAGTTCATTTTTTATGTGCATTTATATTTAGGTATAAGAATACGATATGCTCGTGTTTTCAACGATCTGAACCATTCATATTTTAGTTCCATACTCAAAGATCATCTCTGCAAAAATTTAACTCAATCGAAGATGTAGAAGTTAGGTAACGGTGGTCGAATTGATGAACGATCGTGGGTTTTCTAATGATAATTCAATGGCTAGCTGAATTCCAATTTATCTGATTTTTTGCAGATATGATCTTTGAGTATGAACATAGAAAATGAAAGTTTTGATTGTTGAAATCACATTGTGGTCTTCACAATTATTGAAACGACAATGTTTCAACGAAAGAGTTAATAAAATTATATTATTTAAGTCTTGAAATCGTTCATTTATATGTAGATGGGCATATTTTGATCGTGTTTTCAACGATCCGAACCGTTTATGTTTTAGTTTCCTACTCAAAGATCATCCTTGCAAAAATTTAACTTAATCGGAGATGTAAAAGTTAGGTAACAGTGAAATTATTTTATATTTGTATATATTTAAAATTATAAATATAATTTAGTAATTAAGTTAAAATTTAGAATCGTATTATATATTGTTAAGTATACAATCTTATTATAATAATTTATTATATATATATTTAAATATTAAAATATAAATTATCAATTAGCAAAAAAATGGTATTAATTAGGGCCATACTTTGGGCGAGGAATATAAATTCGTCTCCCAAAGTCACTTTGAGAGCCGAATCTATATATTCCTCACCCAAAGTGACTTTGGAAGACAAATTTATATTCCTCGCCTAAAGTCACTTTGGGAGACGAATCTAGATTCCTCGCCTAAAGTCACTTTGGGAGACGAATCTATATATTTTTCGCCCAAAGTGACTTTGGGTGACGAATATAGATTCCTCGCCTAAAGTCACTTTGGGAGACGAATCCATATATTCCTTGCCCAAAGTGACTTTGGGAGACGAATCTACAGATTCCTCGCCCAAAGTCCAGTTCATTTTTTATGTGCATTTATATTTAGGTATAAGAATACGATGTGATCGTATTTTCAACGATCTGAACCGTTCATTTTTTAGTTCCCTACTCAATGATCATCCTTTTAAAAATTTAGCTCAATTGAAGATGTAGAAGTTAGGTAACGGTGCTCAAATTAATGAACGATCGTGAGTTTAATAATGATAATTCAACAACTAGCTGAATTCCGATTTGGCTGATTTTTTGCAGGGATGATATTTAAGTATGAACATAGAAAATGAACGACTCTGATCATTGAAATCACATTGTGGTCTTCACAATTATTGAAACGACAAGGTTTCAATGAAAGAATTAATATAATTATACTAATCAAGTGTTGAAACCGTTTATTTATATGTATATGGGCATATCTTAATCGTGTTTACAACGATCAGAACCGTTAATTTTTTAGTTCCCTACTCAAAGATCATCCATGCAAAAATTTAGCTCAATTGAAGATGTAGAAATGAGGTAACAGTGGTTAAATTAAAAAAGGATTGTGGGTTTTATAATGATAATTCAACGACTAGCTGAATTTCGATTTGGCTGATTTTTTGCAAGGATGATCTTTGAGTATGAACATAGAAAATGAACAGTTCTGATCGTTCTTCACAACTATTGAAATGACAAGGTTTCAATTAAAGAATTGATAAAACTATACTCTTCAATTTTTACATCTCCGTTCATTTATATGTAGATGATCACATCTCGATGTGTTTTCAATGACCTGAAATGTTCATTTTTAGTTCCACACTCAAAGATCATACGTGCAAAAAATTAGCTTAATCAGAGATGTAGAAGTTAGATAACGATGAAATTTTTTTATATTTGTAATATTTAAAATTATAAATATAATTTAGTGATTAAGTTAAAATTTAGAATCCTATTGTATATAATTAAGTATACAATCTTATTATAATGATTTATTATATATATATATTAAATATCTTATTATAATGATTTATTATATATATATATTAAATACTAAATATAAATTTTAAATTTTAAAAAATGGTATTAGGGCCATACTTTGGGCGACGAATCTATAGATTCCTCGCCTAAAGTCACTATGGGCGACGAATATATATATTCCTCGCCCAAAGTCAAGTTCATTTTTTCTCAATTTTACTCAAAAAATTGGTGGGGTTAACTCGCGCAAAAAATTTCACAAACTGAGGCGAGGAAGCTAATTTTGTTGCCCAAAGAGAGTTTAGGCGACGAAATAAAACATTCCGTCGCCCAAACTCTCTTTGGGCGACAAAATTAGCTTCCTCGCCAAAACTCTTTTCGATTAACACTCCCCAAATCTAGTATTTCTTCTTCTTTATTTATTTTTTTCCTTCTCTCCCCCGTATGTCTTCTTCCTCTCCCCTGCTTCAACCCAGACCCAGCCTCCTCTTTCTCTCTCCCCGACCACCCATCTCCCTCCGTGACCGCCGCCCTCCCCCATCGAAACCCATACCCACCCCCTCCTCTTTCTCTCTCCCCGAAACCCCTCCCCTGCTATGTCTTCTTCCTCTCCCCTGCTTCAACCCAAACCCAATCACCCATCTCTCTCCCCGACCACNTTTTTTTTTCTTTCTTTTTGATGTTTGAATTTTTCTGGGAATTGGGTTTTTTTGTTTTTCATTTCTTTGGTGTTGCAGATAGTCGAACATGTGCAAAGGGAGATCATGAATCACAGGTCATTGAAGCATCCAAATATTATTCAATTCAAAGAGGTTAGTAATGAATTATGTGTATATCCATAAATGCTACTCTTCTATGTAGATTACTAATGTAGAATTAACCAACCTTTTCTTTTGCTGTTAATTGGTTGTAGAACCACTGTAAATTGGAACTCTTCTGTTAATGTGTTGTTATACTGTTATTTTTCCTCATGATCTTTGGTAGTGTTGATTGTAGTAAGGAATTAATTCATTTGTGGCAGCAAATCTGCCATAGAGACCTTAAGCTTGAAAATGTACTCTTAGATGGCAGCACAACACCTTGGGTAAAATATGCGATTTAGAGTAATTATAAAATTTAGTTAACTTCTTAAATTGTTGAATTGTTGAATTTAGTTTAATTGTTAAATTGTTGTGTTTAATTTTTTTGATTATAAGGTGGAAGGCGAATGCATGCATCTAGGACCACCAAGCTAGCATGCACTTCCGATCCCGATACCTCACCCACTCTTAATGCCGCAGTCCAGGCCACTCCCTCACCCGTTCCTGATGCAACAGTCTAGGCCACTCCCTTTTTGGCTCCTGATGCTGTAGTCCAACCCACTACAGTCAAGTTATAGGCACCTCGGCTCCCGCGTCATCCGGTGCGACTTCCGTATCTACGCAATTCGGAGGACTGAAGTCGAAGCGGGTGTATAAATTTATTAATACATTTTGGATATAAATTTAATTAGTTTTGTGTTATATACATTTTGGATATAAAAAATATTAAATTAAAAAATAATAATTTTTTTAAAAATAAAATAGGTTTTGTATACATTTATTAATACATTTTGAATATAAATTTATTAATTTTCTGTAATATACATTTTGGATAAAAAATATTAAATTAAAAAAAATAATTTTTTTTTTTTAAATAAAATAGGTTTAGGCGACGGAATTTTTTGTCGCCTAAATATACTTTGGGAGAGGAACTACTTATTCGTTGCCCAAAGTATGTTTAGGCGATAAAATAATTCGTCGCCTAAATATACTTTAGGAGAGGAACTATTAATTCGTCGCCTAAAGTATATTTAGGCGACGAACAATTTCTTCGCTTAAATATACTTTGGGAGAGGAACTATTAATTTGTCGCCCAAAGTATGTTTAGGCGACGAACAAATTTGTCACCTAAACATGCTTTGGGCGACAAACCACATGACTTAGGAGACGAATTTAGGTATCTTTGGGCCACGAAATTAATAAGTTCGTCGCCCAAACTCTTGGGCGTCATGATTTGGGCGACCAAATACTCGACAAACACATTTCGTCGCCCAAAACTTTGGGCGACGAAAATCAACTTTAGGAAAGGAACTAGGTTCGTCGCCCAAAGTGTTTTTTCTTGTAGTGTACCTTGACCTTTGTGGTTCTCATCCTTTAATTTCTTGATGAAATTTTTCAGGGAATGACACGTGGCAATCGTTTTGGGCTTGGTACCAACACACACTTTGCAAGTTTCTAGTAAATTAACTTGTTGGCACACCTGCATCGCACACTTGCCAGAAGGTAAAGATCATGCAAGATCGACTGCCTACTCTTAGTTCCAACCCGATTTGCAACCGAACAATTAATTGTATTATGTATAATACAATTTTTTTGTAGTGGTATTAAGAAGTTTTCTCTCATCATGATATCCGAAATTTAGCCAACATTCAATCAGTTTTCGTGATTTGAGGTGCTAAATTCATTGTATAAAGCAATCTATGTACAATTGTTTAAGAAATGATCTCTGATATGTACTGCAATATGATGAAACAAATCAATAATGGTAATAAAATGGAAAAGAAAAATTTTGTGCATTGCAATCATACGGAACAAAAAAGTTTGTGAAAGAGATGAAATACATGTAGACCAAAAAACCAAAAAAAAAAAAAGATGAAATACATGTAAAATTGTTGCAGATGAATATGAAATTTACATTCCAATACATGTAATTTGTGGCATATCACTCCAAAGCCTCTACGCACTGGTTTAATTCATGAGACCGGACTATTAGTGAAATCTAGATGTACAGGATTGTAGAAAAATCGATTATAAAGTCATGTTAGTGTGTAACAAATTAACAACGACATTTCCATAATTAAAAATGGATAGAGTTTTTCAATTTTTGGGGAGTCTGACTATTTTATGTATGGCCTATTTTCATTTGGAATTATCTCTCAATTACTCAAAATATAATTAATTTGAAATCTTTTCATTAGCACATAAAATCAATATACAAGAATCGACGCAATATACAAACTAATTTAAACAAACATGATCAATTCACACGAGAATAAATACACCAAATATTGCTTAAAATGGCAGAAACACTTATGTTCTTAATAAAAATTACATGCAAGACAATCAGAGTTTGATTCTTAATGTGAAAAACTTATGCCTTCTTTGTTTGCCTTTGGACTGTGTTTAAATGAGTTAATGAATGCAGAGCCGTAGATAGGGAGAGCCAGGTGAGGCGACCGCCTCGGCCCCCAACTATCGAGGGCCCCAAAATTTTTGTACGCTTTATGTATTGTATTAAGTACAATTAATTTTAAAAATATATATTTAAGTTTCAATTCAAGAAAAAAAATAGCCTAATTCCAAAAGGCCCATCCATTATTAAAAAAAGGCCTATCTATTTAGAAAAGAAGATGCTCATTTACTTTTTTCAAAGTTGAAGTTGATTAAATCTTACCTTAACTATGTTATCCATTGAAAATTAAGAACATAATAGAAAAACTTGATTATGTAAGCTTAATTAGTACTTTTGCAACTAAAAATGCGAGACGAGTAATGTTGAACTGATTTTTGTATGCAATTATAATTTTTTTTTATTTGGTTATGTTAAAACTTTAATTTTGAGTTATTATAATGGTCTTTATGAGTATTTACTAAATGAATAAAAACTGAATGTACATTGAGGGTCAAGGGCCCAACTTTTATGGTCCGCTTCGAGGACCCAGACTCTCAGCTATGGCCCTGAATGAATGAAATTAGATGAAAAGAAGAGAAAAATGGAGGAAATGAAAATGAGCTAGCTGATAAAAAGAGAAAAAGAGGATAGAAAATGAGGGGAATGAAAAGGGAGGTGCTATTGGCACTCCCAAAACCTTTTATTTTTTTAATTGTTTTAATTATGTATTATGAACTCAATTACCAAAATTGCCCTTCATTAATCTTTTAGCTCATCCGTTTGTTTCTTCTTCAATCTCCTTTCGAGGTTGTATTTCCAGTTTTTTATTTTTCTTCTTAAGATATTCAATGAAAATTGAATCCCCGCAAGATTATTGAGAGTTTACAAGGTTTAATATTGCTTGTTTCAACTCCATTAAGGTGGTCAGATCAAGAGAGGGATACAACTTAATTTTTGAACTTGTAATTGTTGGCAAGAATTATATAATTATTTTTGTTCATTTAGATCGTTTATTTGATGGCAGGAGACGATATATGTAATTTCTTATGAAGATCTAGTGGGGTTGTGAAAATTCAATGCTTCTTTCCACAAGTGCCACTTTACCTCTTCAATATAAAAGAATTTGTCGTTGCATGTTCATTTTGGATAAATGATTCAAAACCTGATTTGCAGCATCCCAGCCCAAGCCCATCATCAGTTTTGGCAATTGAAATTGTTAAATAAATTTAAAAATTAAGAAAAAAAAGAGTGGAGTGCAGAATCTACAGATTACTTTTTGGAGTATTGCCTCCCAAGGAAAATTGATAAATTGGATCATAAATAATTCAGAAGGGCGCGTGCATCCCATGCCTAGCTCATCACTTCTCATGACTGTAACCCTTTTCACTTTGAATTACACCTTACGTCTATCTCCAAATTCAACTACTCATGTACTCCACAGTGGAAAAAAAAAAATTACAAATTCAACCTTTTTTGTTTTTGTCTGAATTTAACTGTTACACAATGGGAAAAGAAAATACTCTTGGTTCCGATCGAGAGTCTAATATTAATTAATCAGTGGGCAGAATATCAATCACTCCAACTTCATTTTCATAAAATTAGCTTACGTATTGTGATTTAACGGACACCCTAAAACTTACTTGAGATTGAGACTTTAACAATTTAAAAAAAAAAAAAAAAACTTATTCATCTCAACAAATAAAAATTATTAAAAGAAAAAAGAAAAAAGAAAGAGAGAGGGGGAAAGAAGGGCTCCATTGTAGGTCAATAATAATAGCCACTAAATAAATGACCATTTGGTCTAATAAATGACGTGCACCCAATTTTCTTTTTATCAAAAGTGGTCCTAAACTCAAAACTTATAGACAATAATTGCTAATAAAAAAAATAATAGTAGTCGCCAAAGTTATTTCAAAGGAAATATGGAAGATGTCTTTTTTACTAAAAGAAATAAGATTCAAAGTATAAGAGTTGGACATGAACAAATAAGGCACCGCCACATTTGTTGGCATATGACAACATGAATGTAGCACTATCTCTTTGTACCAGTTGTAATATATTCGATATCAGCCGCCACAGCCCTGCTACATCATTAGTATCGCCGCAAGATTGTCGTACTTAATAATTAGAGAAGAATAAAGGGAAAATAATATGTCATTTGAACAATAAGACACATTAGAGTTTTCTTTTTTTATAAGTAAAAATTGGTGAGTTTATTGAGCTAAGAAGTGGGTTCAAATAGTGTGAGTCTTAAGATTATCCATCTACGAAATCGAAATAAAAAACATAATAACCAAGTTAACCAACATACATGGCCATATGCTGCAGCCCACATAAAATATAAGATGACCAGAAAAATTTAGAAACGTTATTTGTCAAAAAGGAGGAGCCAAAACCCCGTGTGGAATTGAAAATTTATAGTCTTATCTCAAGTAAAATTAGATCTTTAATACCAAATTAATTAAAAAACTATCACAATAAATGACTAGAAAAAAATGAGCTGTGTTTTGTCTTTACCAAATTAAGTGCTGATACAACTTTTTCAAACAAAAAAATAATAATTAAATGAAGCAAATTAATTTTAACTTCTATCTCTATTAACTTGATGATTTAATCATAAACCCTTCAAGTTGTGAACCATAACAATAGAGTGAAAAAAAAAAAAAAAACATATATAAAATTAATGAGCAACTTGTATTAATATTGAATAAGGATTCTTCGTGCCTTATCTCAAATGGTAAAATATGAAAGGGAAAATTAGAGTTTAGTCCTTCTAACATTTCTTATTTAGAAAAAAACCTTATGACTTTTTTTTTTTTTTTTCTCAAATAAAGTCTTTATTTTTTCTAAATAAAGTCCTCTGACCATTGCCTTATCAAAGAAATATGTCATTATTTTTTTATTTTTTGAGTGTATATAGTACGGATTCACCACATACTTTCCTAGGATATAGAATGAGGTGTGTGGAGGTTGCATGTTAGGTTTTAACTCTGAGACTTTAGGCGGAGCCCAAAATCTCAGAGTTAAAACCTAATATAAAGCCGAAAAACCATAACTTGAGAAGAAGTAAAAATGCATTGCCAAACACTTACAAATAACTGCCAAAGACTCGGCACCTAGTATGTGTGAAAAAATTGAAACTAATGGACTAATATTATGTAATATGGAATAGTTAAAATATTATTGGACTTTAGTTAGAATTTTAAAAGTTATAAGACTTTATTCAGTAAATTGTTAAATTAAATAACCTAAATGGAAGTTTACCTATTTAAAATCAAAACTCCAAGCCAATTTGAAGCCCAAGTAAACTAAAATCCCAGAAATTACGGATTTGATTTAGTTTTGTTGAAAACCCAGAATGAATATTGCATATTTAATTTGGAAAAATCCAAGCCAAGAATGGAGATTACAAAACCCACTTGAAAATCTGATCATTGGTCATTCTACCGACATTAGGTGGTTGCTCGGTGACTGATGCAACGTCATGCCCAGAGCCATTAGGGTCTTCGTGCTCTGGTTTTGGATTCTTGACGTCATCGGCCAGAAGGGGAGGGAGAGAGAGACACTACAATAAAAAAAGCTTTGGGCGACGAACGTAGTTCCTCTCCCAAAGTCGGATTTCGTCGCCCAAAAGTTTGGGAGACGAACTGAGTTCGTCGACAATTTGGCCGCCCAATCGATGACGTCCAAGAGTTTGGCCGACAAACTAGTAAATTTCGTCACCCAAAGACACCTGGGGCAACGGTTTTTTTCGTCTCCTGAAGCACACGATTCGTTGCCCAAAACGGCTTTGGGCGACGAAATTGTTCGTCGCCCAAATCATCTTTTGGGCGAGGAATAAGGTTGTTCGTCGCCCAAATTGTTCTTGGGTGACGAAATTATCCGTCGCCTAAACACGTTTTGGGAGAGGAAAAATTGATTTCCTCACCCGAACCTACTTTAAGCGATGAAATTTTTCGTCGCCTAAACATACTTTGGGCGACGAATTTAATTATTCCTCGCCCAAAATATGTTTAGGCGACAAAATTGTTCGTCGCCCAAGTATAATTTGTGTGAGGAATGATTAAATTCGTCGCCCAAAGGATGTTTAGGCGACAAAATTATTCGTCGCCTAAACATATTTTTTTAAAAAAAAAAATTTTAAAATTTAATTTAAATTATATATTTGAATTTAATATAAAAAAAATCTTTATTCAAAAACTATATAAAACAAAATTAAGAAATTTTATATATCCAAATATTCATACAAAGTATAAACAATTTAATACTGTATGCAAATATAATTGGTACATCACTAATGGCCCCCTAGGTCAGTAGCATCATTAGCACCGGTGGAGGAGTCTGGCATGCACTGGTCAATGTTCGGTGGCAGCACAAACCCAGGTACAATCCTGGCCAACTGGCCAAACGTCTGCTGCACCTTACTCGTCTGCTCCGCATATGCCACTCTCGATTCTTCTAGCTGACCCTTCAACAGCTGCACTTCAGTGGACAGGTTGACTAATTATGCAGATGGCTAAGACGAAGACCCGGCGCTGAGATCACGAACCCGACCCGCTCCCATCCTGCGAATCTGCCTACCACGCCTAATACCCAGTGTCTCCGTCATAATACGAAGACCAGCATCGCGATCGGGGACTGGGATCGACTCCAAGAGAGTGTTCGGAGGGTACTAGCTGGCCATCTCCTCCAAATAACTCGCCTTCTTGGAGAGCATCTCAGCTTTCAAAATGTTATACAAAAGTTAGAAATTAGGAAATCAAATACAAATATTAAAATTTGTGAAATAAAACTAAAATATAAAAAACTAACGTGCTTCGCCTTGTCCTTGTCGTTGCCGGGTCGGCCATAAATATCCCTGTAGTTGTCGAGCTCCGAAAATTGCGAACCAGCCTGAAAAAGAATGTAATGTTGACAAAAACTCAAACAATACTAAGGAATATATACATATTAAATTAAATAATGGCGCACCTGACGATACGACTCCACCTGGTATGAGAAGGGCATGAAACCACCATGGTAATCAATCATTGCAGGCGTTTTCCGGTTCTTAAGATTGGCATTCGACTTCCTCTGTTAAATATTAAACAAATTATAAATGCTTTAGTGCATACACAATAAAGGAATAACATAAGAAAAAAGATTTTTGAAGTCTTAAAATGATATAACATACCAAAAATTCCGGACTCTGAAAATGAGTGCACAACCACTGCCACTGATCAAGCCGAGATGCCATCTTCGGAGGAGGGCTAGCCAATGCCTCAGCTGCCGATCCAAACATGTTATATTCCCTGTGCAGCTCGTGCTTCCATTATGTGTAAACTTTTCTCAATAACTTCTCCATATACCTAGCTACATCCGGATCCTCCATCCGAATGTCATAGTTTACTTGAAAAAAATGCAATTATCAAATTGTTAGGAATGATCAAATTAATCATTTTGTATTAATCGAAATATACTCACAGAAATGGAGCACATAATGCTCCTCTTGATGGCGTCATCAACATTTTCCAAACTAGGAAAAAGCATGGGGCAGTCGGTACGGATAATCGCCCCGACAAAAGAAGCGAAAGTACTATGCACCTCCTTGCTCGGTCGTAGGTGATCTTGCTGAACAACGATGCGAATCCTCTCGTTCGTCGTGCACGTGAGTCGAGACGCCTTCAACCCTCTACTTATCCCCCTCGTGTTTTTGGTACCTAGAAAAGCAAATATAACATATTAATTTCACAGTAATCTTATAACATCTAAATGAAATTAAACATAAACACAAGTGCTGTGAAAACATTTTTCTTACTCTCTGATGATGAGGCAGTACGAGTGGATGATGCAACATTATCATATGCACCATAACGGTGACCACGTTGGGCCCTCCGTGCCGACTGAATCGCAGACTCAGTACTAGATGAGAGATCTAGGGCTATCGTCGGGGTCGATTTGCCTTGGGCTATGAGGTCGGGCTGTACTGTAAGGGCGGGCTGGGCTGCAGGGGCGAACATGGATGCGGAACTAGACCTCCGAGATCCACCCCTGTTCGAGATCAAACTCATCTGCACAATTCAATAAATATTTATGTTAGTCAAAAAAAAAAACTAAAGTAATGACTTACTAATCTGAATCATCATTATCACTTACTAATATGAATCACCATTATCAATTACTAATCTGAATGACCACTAAAAATACTAATTTCATCATCATCATCATCATCATCGATACCATCAACATCATCATCTTCATCTTCATCATCTTCATCATCACCATCATCGATGAAATCATTAACATCAATTCGAGGAAGTGGCCCAAGATCAATTGATAAGACATTGATCTCAATTGGAGGAACGTCATGTATCTCGACTTGTTGTATGATAACATCATTGTTGTATGGATTGGGTATGGTCGAAGATGAATCCTCTTGATAGGCCACGTCATCCTGATTTTCTTTTTCTGGAATATCCCATATATTTCGATTCTGAATCATCTGAGCTACTTTCCAACCCACACCCGCCTTAGGATCATTCAGACAACATACTGGTTTTGCCATTGTGGCAAAAATAAATGGATCATTCTCATACCATCGAGTGTTTGTGTTCACAGATATTAAGTCATAATCGAGTTTAATACTATTGTTCCTATTCGGGTCTATATTAAACCAATGACACTTAAATAACACAACTTGAAAGCGATGCGAGTACAAGACTTGATGTACACTCGTCAGCTTGCCGTAGAAATCTACCGTGCCAGTCTCTAAGTTCTTTACACAAACCCCGCTATTTTGAGTGCTCAAGATGGCATCTCGTTCTACAGTTAAAAACTTAACTTCATTCACATTACATCCGGAAAACCTTTCAACCCATTAAATGCCACTCGCCAAATTCATTAACTCTTTATATAATGGCGAATTATCATCAATCAGCTTTTCCATATGTTAAAAGACAATGTAATTAATATATTGCAAAAAACATACAAACACATGAACGAACTGATCATTATTATCAGTGATCACTTACATGTTCTTTAAACCATTTAGGAAACAATTCCTGATGCTTTTTCTGTACACGTTTCCTGTCCCATCTTGAATAGTCCTGATTCATTAGTTCCTCATGCTCAATGCGTAAAGAGTTAACTTCTTCGCAATTGTTGAGTATGAACCAATGAGCCACCTCCATATCGTGTTTCAAGAATTCAACAGCTGGTTTAGGGGTTTCGCCAAATGGTCGTATAATTTGAGAAAAGATAGAAAGTGTCTCATTTTTTTTACCACCGTCGTCGTTGCGTTGGGGCCGATTGAATGACGTCTCAACACTACTGAGATACATTGCACAATACGTGATGAATTCATTTGCAATGTATGCCTCTGCTATTGAGCCTTCGGGGCGTGCCCTGTTTCGGACGTACCTTTTGTAATTACCCAACATTCTGCAAATGTAAGTACATAGAGAGAAAACTTTTATGAGTAACATAGAGCTGAACTTGGAGAATAGTAATGAAAAAGTTTAGGAATTGTTACCTTTCTATTGGGTACATCCACCGATAACTGACCGGCCCAGCAAGAATTGTCTCTTGCGGTAAATGTATCATCAAATGAATCATTATATCAAAAAAGGCTGGTGGAAATATTTGTTCAAATTTGCATAGGATGTACACAATCTCATCTTTCAATTTTGACATGTCCGACACACGCAACGTCTTAGCGCAGATATGCTGAAAGAACCTCGACAACCCAACAATCGGTTCAACCACATCTTCGGGCAAAAATTTTTGAATACCCACCGGAAGCAGACGTTGCAATAAAACATGACAATCATGACTTTTCAAGCCCAAAAATTTTCCAGAGTCGATTTTCACATTTCGAGAGATATTGGCCGCGTATCCATCTGGAAATTTGGCTGATGCAAGAAATTTTAAGAATTCTTTCTTATCCCCAGGCTTCACGGTATAAAATGGATGTTTCTTTATCATTTTATCACCCTTCTTCGTTAACCACAAATGTTTCCTGATGCCCATTTCTTGCAAATCTTGTCGATCCTTAATTGTGTCCTTTGATTTTCCCTCAATGCCCAAAATTGTCCCCACCAAACTTTCGCACACATTCTTCTCAATATGCATTACATCGAGATTGTGCCTGATTTTCAACTTGGACCAATACTCCAACTCGAAGAATATCGACTTGTTCGTCCAATTTAGATGTACAGGTGACCTTGGCATATTTCGTTCTTTGTTAGAAGGATGTTTACCAATCCGGCCAAATTCTAAGTTATTCAACTGTCTCAAGATGTCATCACTAGATAATTCTTTAGGTTTCACGCCCATCTCCTTTTTTCCGTCAAAGGCCTCCTTACTGCGACGCCATTTATGATCCCCCGGCAACCATCTTCGATAGCCCATATAACATACTTTACCACTGTGCCAAGCGGAAGTTATATCCTTATTATAAGTAGGACATGCCATATAACCCTTGGTTCTACAGCCTGATAGATTCCCATAAGCTGGGAAATCATTTATTGTTCACATGACTGCCGCACGCAAGGAAAACATTGTTCCAGTGGACTTACCATATGTCGGCACACCATTTTGCCACAATTCTTTCAGCTCATCAATCAACGGCCGCAAATATACATCGATCTCCTTGCCAGGGGATTGCGGTCCCAGAATTAATAGCGTCATAATTGTGAATTCTTTTTTCATGCATTTCCAGGGAGGCAAATTATAAGGAACCACGACCACTGGCCAAGTGTTGTGAGATGTGCTCGTATTTCCGAATAGATTAAATCCATTAGTAGCAAATTCTAATCTGACATTTCGTGGATCTGCTGCAAAATCCGGATATATCTTGTCAAATTCCTTCCATGCGCTTCCGTCTGCAGGATGTCTCATCACATCATCCTCAACCCGCTTATCTTTGTGCCACCTCATGTCACTTGCAGTATGTGTCGACATGTACAATTGTTGCAATCTTGTCTTAAGTGGGAAATAACACAACACCTTTTGCGGAATCTGTTTCTTTCTCTCTACAGACTTATTCTTATATCTCGGCTAATTGCACACAGGGCATTTATCTTTCCCTTGGTGTTCTTTGTAAAACAATACACAATCATTCTTGCATGCATGAATCTTTTCATATCCCAAACCGAGATCTTTCAACACCTTATTCGCAAGATAATGGGTTTCAGGTATATGATTGTTCTTTGGAAGCATTCGTTTCAAAATCCCCATCAACTGATCATAACTTCGATTCGAATGTTGATTAAGTACTTTCCAATGCCTTAACTCCACAACAGCATTTAGCACTGAGAACTCTTCACAACCAGAGTACAATTCCCGCTGAGCTTGTTTTAACAATCTCTCGTACTTATCAAATTCTTCTCTTTGGACTTCGGGCAACCTATCATCTTCATCCATATTATCGCTCTATGTATCATCCCGACTGATTTCGTGATCAAGCGATGCATATGGATAATCATCGTTTATTATGCCCATCACTTAGTCATTATCATCATCAACAGATTCAGTAGGCTGCAGAATTGTTCGAGCATAAACTCTCGGTTCACCATGATAATACCATGTCGTATAGTTGTGTGACATCCCATATTTCACCAAATGAATTCTGACTTCACGCACACTCTTCCATAAAGAGTTGTTACAATTCCGGCACAGATACTTTATATTATTCTGAGCATTGACATGCTCCTGTGCAACTTGGATAAATGACTTGATCTCATACAAATATTCATCACTAACACGATTCGTATTACGTATCCACTGTCGGTTCATGATGCCTGTTTCCATATTATACGACAATTAGAAAACGATGCGTCACCCTTTTTCGTCTCTTTATGCCTCCGGTAAGGGCCCTATCTCATTCGAGAATACACATATGTGTCGTGGTTGTTGGCTCGCACGACGTAGTTTCGATTTAGGAAAATTTCGGCAGCATCTCCTTATGATTCTCCAAGTGCACGACGTTGATATTTAAAACAAATATCTAATATGCACTCGAAGAACACATAGGGAGATGTTGCCGAAATTTTCTTAAATCAAAACCACATCACATGAACTGTTAACCACAACACATAATTGTGCACTTCCAAACTGTCCATGGGTAATTTGGACAATTCAAGAATCATATTGGAGCGCAGTCACGCCCAGCACCCATACGCGCGTCCAATAGACTCTCGAACGAGTCTAAGGTGAATTTAAGTTTAGTGTACAAAGTTATCCACTGATAACTTCGCACGACTAGTTNGTGCACTTAGATTGCCCTTCCACCCACACCGTCGCAACGCCGTCATGCGAGTGGATTTAGGGTGTCCCTTGTACCGTCGAATCGCCGTCATACAAGTGGACTTATGGTGGCCCTTGTACCGTCGAATCGCCGTCATACAAGAAGCCACAATGTCGCACGTGCACGTAGACTACCCCCAAATGGCGAAGCATCCCGACACACGGCCCAAAGCCTATGTGTGTGCCGTGATGGGTCCCAAAGACCTATCAGTAGCCATATCAGGGGGTGGATCTCCGATGAGGGTGTGGGTTTCGGTGGGGGGGTGGGTTTTCGGGAGGAGGGAGGATAAGGGGGTGGGTTTTCGGGTGGAGGGGGTGGGTTGCCGATCGGGGGGTTTTGGGTTTCAGGGGAAGGAGGACGGAGGACGGAGGAGGCGGCGCGAGATCGAGTTGCGAGGGAGAGAGACTTCGGGGGAAGGAGGAGGGAGGGAGTGAAGAGAGTGGAGTGTGAAGTGAACCAGAACTGGATTAAAATTGAAAGACTTTGGGCGATGAACATGAATTCGTCGCCCAAAGAAACTTTAGGCAAGTAATTCATTATTTCGTCGGCCAAAGACAATTTGGGCGACGAAATCATGTTTGTCGCCCAATAGTCGTTGACTTTAAGGCACCGTTTTATCCCGCCATAATTTCAGAATTTGGGCGACACACCGTTTGTCGCCCAAAGATACATTTCGTCACCTAAAATTGATTTTTGGTATGAACCATGATCGTTCATATGTTCGAGCTCCAATACCAAACTTCTAGATCTCCAATTGACCTAATATTTTAGAGGAATGATCTTTGAGGGACAAACTAATAAATGAACGGTTCGGATCGTTAAAAACACAATCGACATATAAGCTTCTACATATAAATCAGTGGATTTTACACTTAAATAATAAAATTCTATTAACTATTTCGTTCAAACCTTGTCAATTCAATAATTGTGAAGACAATAACGTCATTACAACAATCATAGTCGTTCATCATCTATGTTCATACGTAAAGATCATCCCTGCAAAAAATCCGCTCAATCAGAGTTTATCTAGCCGTTCCATTATGATTATAAAAACCATGCATGATCTTTCATACACACTAAATGCTAAACCTAACTTATACTTCTCCGATTGAGATAATTTTTTGTATGGATGATCTTTGAGTGGGGGACTAGCCAATGATTGGTTCGAATCGTTAAAAACATAATAGAAATCTGAGCTTCTACATATAAATACACTTGAAGAGTATAATTATATTAACTTTTTCGTAGAAACTTTGGCGATTCAACAGTTTGTGAAGACTACAATGTGATTTCAACGATCGGAACCGTTCATTCTATTCGTTTATACTTGAAGATCATCCCTGCAAAAAATCGGCTAAATCGGAATTCATCTCATACTTCGATTAGTATTAGAAAATTTACAATCATTCATAAGTTCAACCACCGTTACTTAACTTCTACATCTCCGATTGAGCTAATTTTTTGCATGGATGATCCTTGAGTGGGGAATTAAAAAATGAATGGTTATGATCTTTGGAAATACAATCGTATCGTATGCTATTACATATATAAAATTGTAAACAAAAAAGTATTCTTACTTTGGGCGAGGAACTTCAAATTTCGTCGCCCAAAGTGATCTTGGGCGAGGAAATTATAAATTCGTCGCCCAAAGGGAGCTTGGGCGAGGAAATTATAAATTCGTCCCCCAAAATCCTTTTGGGCGACGAAATGTGAAGTTCCTCGCCCAAACCATTATTACAAAACGATCATTCCTACATTCGAGCTCCGATACCAAATGTTTACATCTCCAATTGACCTAATTTTCTGCAAGATTAATCTTTGAATGAGAAACTAATAAATGAACGGTTCGGATAATTGAAAACACGATCGACATATGAGGTTGTTGACAGGACCGCCCCCGAATTTCACACTGAAACCCGGAGAGGTCCTGCGGGAATCCAAATTCAAGGAAAATCCTACCGAAAATTCGGCAGAACCTCCCCTGAAAATGGACTAACCCAGAAATTTCAAACCTGTTAAAACACTTCTACTACGTCAACCACCTCTACCACAGCCAAAAATAAGGTCTCAACACCACAACAAGTAATAAAAATCTAATCAACTATACAATCATATTTCAATCTAATATTTTCAAGGGAAACCTTGATCTCAATATACCAATAAGCTGGAGATGAGAAACTTGAATGCCTCGACGTGGTACGGTCCGACCTCAGCTATCGCTATTACCTGGGGAAAACGTAAAAATAACAAAATATGAGAAACAAACTCTCAGTGAGTGGACAAAATAAACTTCAAAACCTTTCATAATTCCATTTTCGAACATCATCTCAAAATCAGTAAATCTTTCTTGATTTTGAAACTGAAACCAACAACTTCAAACTTTGAAATCTTTCATGAACATAGAGAATAATGGGAAATAATAGAAATGCTATAACTTATAAAATCTCTAGCTAAAACCTCTTTCGAGTCTCGAACTGATAGAAAACAACTAAAAATATTTTTATCTAATAAAGTTTTTAGCAAAAGCGTTGGCCATATAAGCACCCAATTGACAGGCTTCACATTGGTACCGTACAAGACCGTTGCACCAAGTGGACCGTCTACATAACCTTCCACCCGCACCGTCGCAACGCCGTCATGCGAGTGGACTTAGGGTGTCCCTTGTACCGTCGAATCGCCGTCATACAAGTGGACATACGGTGGCCCTTGTACCGTCGAATCGCCGTCGTACAATAAGCCAAAGTGTCATATGTGCACGTAAATTGCCCTTCCACCCACACCGTCGCAACGCCGTCATGCGAGTGGATTTAGGGTGTCCTTTGTACTGTCGAATCGCCGTCATACAAGTGGACATACAATGGCCCTTGTACCGTCGAATCGCCGTCGTACAGTAAGCCAAAATATCGTACGTGCACATAGACTACCCCCAAAGGGCGAAGCATCCCGGCACACGGCCCAAAGCCTATGTGTGTGCCGTGATGGGTCACAAAGACCTATCAGTAGCCATATCGAAGCTGGGTACTTATACGGCGTTTAAAAATCATCCATATTAAATTATCTCGAAACCACTCAAAATAATCTTTATGCTGAAATTAAATCTTAACTTTCTCACATATTTCACTATCGACTCAACCACAAAAAGAGTGTGTGTATGAACAAACCTAACGTCGCACCCCATACTTGTACAACCCAACGATTAAATTACTTACTCACATAAATCCTAAAACACTCCCTCCTTTCTCGGAACTCCTTAGCTCAAACCAACTTCAACCACAACTCCAAACACTGTCTAAACTCAAGGAAACCTGCGTAAAGCATACCTCGATCGGGAAATTCGTCCTAAGGTGTGAGTTTGGTATCGGTAAAGTCTCAATCTTCTGTCCAAACACCTCTCGGCTTCTCCAACAACTTCGGACCTAACTAAGTTCAGCCACCAACTTAGAAATCACTCTAAAACATATTTTATTTTCCAGGATTGATCGTGGGGGATCGAGACAGCCACTGGTGCCGCCCAAAGTGGTTGTTTTCAACACCAAATTTGCCAAATAAAAATCAATTTCCTCAAAAACACCCTATCCTTAAATCTTTTACATAAATTGGAATTCCTAGGATGGAAATTTGTCCAAAAAGACATCCAGAACAACCTTTAAATTCGAAAACCCAAGGGAATCCAAAATAGCTAAAAATCTTAGATTTTCAACTTCCTAATTACTGGAATAAATCAACATAAGTCTAGGGGAAGGAAGGCCTATCAAGAGTGGAGAAAAACCCACCTGGAAACACGTTGAATTGAGGCCGAAGGTGGCCGGAACTGACGAAGTGAAGCGGCGGCGTGAGGTGGTTTTTCTGGCTGGTTTTCGCGTGCAGGGGGGGCAGCTCGGCGAGAAGAAGGGCTGGGCTGTGTTGGTCGGCCAATGAGGAGGTCGCCAGTGAGCCTAGGTGGCCAGAGATTTGGCGAGATCGAGGGAGAGGCAGCAACTGGGTTTCTGGCTGTTCTCTGTGCACGCGGGGCTAGGCGATTAAGGGTCGCTGCTGGGTGGTTTCTGCGCCGGCAAGGGAAGATCGCGCAGTGGCATGATCGATAGTGGGTGGCCGGTGGCGAGGTTTGCAGTGGCAGCTACTATATGCGCAAGGGTGGGTGCAGGAAAAGAGAGAGAGAGAGAGAGAGAGAGAGAGAGAGAGAGAAGTGGGGAAATCTGAAGGGGTTGTCGGCGACGAGGAGAGGGACCCGTTGCCGGCCTCTGGTCGCCGTGAAGGTGGCCGGAGCTGGCCGCGCTGGTGAGAGAAGAGAGGGGAAGAGTGGCTCGGGAAAAAAAAGAGGAGTGAGTGTGTGTGTGGGAGTGCAGACGCGGGGGAGAAAATAAGGGGGGAGAGGGAGTGTTCCCGAAAATTCCAGAGAAATCCCCTAAAATCTGATTTTAAAATTTAAAAACCCAATTTGTCAATTACGAAATTGCCCCTAACTTCAAACGTCAATATCTCTCAAACCGTAACTCGGATCGACGCGTGCTACGTGTCTATGAAATCGTGGGCTCGAAACCTATCCAACGGATCCGAAGTCAAAATCAAAAGCCCATTTATTTTAAAAATCAACTTTGGAGTCAAGTCTAATCTAAAACGAAAATCTAAAATAAATCCTAAACATTTTATTTCTCAATAAACTCCCAAAGTAAATACAAAGATTTTCCAAGGTTGCAAAAACTGAACCTCCTTGAAATCCTCTTAAAACCAAAGTTAAATAAAATTTTTAACTTCCTGTAAAATTTGGGTCGGGTTGTTACAGTTGTACATATACATGAACGGTTTTTGCACTTGAAGAATAAAATTCTATTAACTCTTTCGTTAAAACCTTGTAGCTTCAATAATTGTGAAGACCACAATGTGATTATCACAATCAGAGCCATTCATCATATATGTTCATACTCAAAGATCAACCCTGGAAAAAATCGGCTCAATCGGAGTTCGTCTACCCGTTCGATTATTATTATAAGAATCAAGATCGTTCATACATCCAAAATGCCAAACCTAACTTCTACAGCTCCAATTGAGATAATTTTTTGCATGGATGAACTTTGAGTGGGGCACTAAGGAATGATCGGTTCGGATCGTTAAAAACATAATACAAAAGTGATCTTATACATACAAATACACTTGAAGAGTGTAATTATATAGTTTTTTCGTTGAAACTTTGTCGATTCAACAATTGTGAAGACTATAATGTAATTTCAACGATCGGAGTTGTTCATTTTATTCGTTTATACTCAAATATCATTCCTGCAAAAAATCGCCCAAATCGGAATTCATCTACTCCATTGATTAGTATTAGCAAATTCTTGATCGTTCATACATTCGAGCACCGTTACATAACTTTTACATCTCCAATAATCCTAATTTTTTGCAATGCTGATCTTTCAATGAGAAATTAAAAATTGAACGATTCGGATCGTTAGAAACACGATCGCATTGTATGATTAATATACATATAATTGTACCCAAAAAAAAAAAAAGGAATGAGCTTTTGGGCGAGGAATGTACAAATTCCTCGCCCAACGTTCTTTGGGCGACGAAATATATTTCGTCACCCAAAGTAATTTGGGCGAGGAATTTGTACATTCCTCGGCCAAAATTAGTTTGGGCGACGAAATATTTTGTATCCCAAAGTATGTTTGAGCGACAAATTTAGGTTTTCCTCGCCCAAAGACACTTTGGGCGACGAACATGCATATTCCTCACCCAATGCATTTGTCAATTAATATTTTGGCGTGTGAGTTGAGGCAACGAGATCATTTCGTCGCCCAAAGTAACTTTAGGCGAGGAACGTGTTATTCATCGCCCAAACTTCTTTTGGGCGACGAACTTGTCCGTCGCTAGTTCGTCGCCCAAACTTGTATGACATTGAGCGACAAATGTTCCTGTTCGTCGCCCAAATATGTTTTTCTGAGAGAGAGAGAGAGAGAGAGAGAGAGAGAGAGAGAGAGAAAAGGGTTTGTGAGAGGAATTCTGAAAAATTGTGTTGACACTATATATAAGGTAGTTTGGTCTCAAAAGTGTCAAAAGAGTGAAAAAAAGATTAATTTTGAAGTGAGAGTCAAAAAAGTAAGTTCGGTATTAAAATGTGTTATTTCATAAAATTTTCCTAATGGAAGCTCATAATGAAAGCTTAGACCATCTCTTTAATGCTTGTATTCATTATTGATCAACAAAAAGAAAAAAACTTGGATTGATACTTTAAAATTTTAATAATGTCAAATTTTTTTTACATTTATGTTAAAATCAATTTTTTGGTCGGAGTATTGACATGTCGACCATATGGCAACTGTTTTGTTCTAAAAAGTGTCAAAAGAGTAAAAAAAAAAAAAATAGTTTTAGAGCTGAAAGTTAAAAAAGTAAGTTTGGTATTTAAAAGGATTAATTCAGAAAATTTTCCTTTATATTATTATCTACGGAAGAAGTGGGTAGCAGTGGTGACAAAATGATTAGGTTAGGTAGCATCTAAAAAATAGTATAATACACCCTAAAGATGCCTTTCGATAAAATAATACACCCTAAAGATGCCTTCGATAAAATAATACACATGCTTATTTAAATAAATAAACTTTGTAATAATGTTGGAGTTGAAGTCGTTGTCTAAATAATTGAAGTCGAAGACTTGAAGTCAATACTCAGGCATTGAATCTCCATCTTGATCGACATTCTTCCTCCTGTGCTCTAAGCCAAGGTACGTAACTAGCTACTGCAGAATTTAAGAACAACTGATATATATATATATATATATTGATCCTTATTAAGCATGAACTAGATTTCATTAATTAATTGAATAATGTTTTCATTAATTAGTTTGTCCTCTAATTTAAGTACCTTCTCTCTGCTCACTTGATTGCAGTTTGTGTTTGTTCAACCTTGCAGCAGCCTTCTTCTTTTGCTTTTTATTACTTCCTGTTTTCATTGTTTGTTCTCTACGTTCGTACTTTTCAAATTTATTAAGAAAACCAACCCATCAAAAAAAAAAAAAAACAAAACAAAACAAAAAAAAAAAAGCACTTATATTTCCTGCATTCCTACTCTGCCTGTTATTTCCACCTTCTGTTTGTTTAAGTTTACTTTGCATTTGTCTACAAAAGAACCTTATAATTAAGGGAAAAAGGGAAAAAAAACAAAACAAAAAAAGGTTACCCGCTCTCAGTTCTTTAAGCTCGCACTTTGTTCATTCTAAGTTCGCGAAGGAATTTGAAGAGCAGTTGCTAGCTTCGATCATTCAATCATAATTAACCACAAGAGAGATAAGGTACGGCCTTTAATTTTCTTGCTTGATTTCATTAATTGCTATGTTTTCTATTTTTTTATATTATATAATTTCCGAACTACATCCAATTCCAAACAATTGAATTATATACATATAAGTAATATATATATTGCAAATTTCCCAAACAATTGAAATATATATCGAAGGCAGTATTCCATCCTACCTTACCACACAAGTAATAGACTTTATCAACAGTATTCGAATCTCATTGCAGCTTTGTTGTCATCCTCTTCTTGAATATATGGAGTGTCTTATTGCAATTGGTACTGGGATTGTCGGAAAAATTGCCGAGTACACTGTTGAACCAGTTGGACGCCAAGTGGGTTATCTGTTTCACTACAAAAGCAACTTCCAGAATCTACAGAGTCAAGTGCGCCACTTGGGTGCTGACAGAGAGAATTTGCAGCATAATGGTAGGTATTTTTGAGATGCCTAAAAGAAAAGACAAATAAAAACCCCAAATTAAATTACTCGCAAGCGCATGCACAAGTCCGTAGTAGAATAGAATTACGCAAGTACGAGGTCAAACCACAGGGATTGGTTAATCAACTCATTTAAACAAAGAGATTGAAGTTAACAGTAAATGAATAAGACAATATTTAATTGAAATATGGGCAAGCAACAAAATAACAAAATAATGTTAACAATCAATTGGATAAAATACTAGAGCAAAGAATCCACCACCAAGAATCCTATCTAACTTCTAGTCACCTTGTCTTCAGTTCACTTAATTAATAATGTTGGCTATCCTCTTAGACACGACTTGCCTATGATATTTAGAACAAATCTGTCATGCAAAAGAGTCTTTCAAGTTCAGAGAATTCAATAATTAGCCATGCACACCCCAAGAGTATGGTATTTACCCAAAGCATATACAGACCTTATCCACATGAAGCTAAACCCAAACCCTGTATGGTATCTACAGAAATTTGCATCAATTAACTCAACTAACAACCCAGATGGTGATCAAGCATCCATGTAATTATTCAAGTATAAATCGGTGAATAATAATCCCATTATCAAGAAAGCAACCAAAGACAAAGTAACAATAAAATTAGATTATCATCTCAGGGCTTCATCCTGCCCTAGCAATATGTTTAGTTACACAAATCCATTAAGAAAATCCAATAAAAATCATAACAAAAACCACCCAAAACTGCCTACTGCTCTTCTCAAAGTGGCGTCCTCTCCTCTCGCCAACGTCTCCCCTTAAAGCCTTCTTTACGCCCAAGTCAAGTGCTCCCTTTGGCCACGCCTCTGCCCTTTTATATATATCCCTTTTTCAGCAAGCAAGCAATCCTTCTTTCCTTTGGAGTAGGTTGCGGCATCACTAGGAAACAGGGGCTGACTTGGAGTCCTTACTTCACTAGGAAAATTACCTTGCCTTGTCAGCAAATATCCATTCAAAAATTCCTCAGTGGTCCCAGCGAACTGAAAGTGTAGAAAACAAAGCATTAAGTCCTTATTTAACCCAAAAACCTTACAAAAACCCAACTAAAATAAGCTTAGAGACAGAGACATTAGACACCCATCACATAAGATTGTTGAAGAAGAAAGAAAAGGTAGAAAAGTTGGAGCCGACGTCAACAACTGGCTGGCAGATGTGGATAAGATCATTGGAAATGCAAACCGGATCTTTGAAGCTGAAGGCCAAGGAAAGATGAAGTGTCTCCATGGATTTTGTCCTAATCTGAAGCTCCGTTATCAGCTAAGCAGGAAATCAACAAAATTGGTGCCTGTGGTTGTTGAACTCCATGAAAAAAGAGAGTTTACCAATTTTGCAAGCGATGTTTGCCCACAAGAGGTATGGACCGTATCTTCCAAAGATTACGAGGCCTTTGATTCAAGGGATCTAATTCTGAAGAATATCATGGATGAACTGAGAAATCCTACTGCTGACACGATTGGGTTGTACGGTATTGGGGGTGTGGGCAAGACAACACTCGTCAAAGAAGTTTATAGGCAAGCAAAAGCAGATACAAAGTTATTTGATGATGTGGTCATGGTTCTAGATGTGAAAAATTCAAACTTGGAAATAATTCAGAAAGAAATTGCTCAACAGTTGGGTCTGGTCGTTCCAAAGGATGAGAGTATACCTTTAAGAGCTCGTTTATGTGAAAGGGTAAAAGACAAAAATATTCTTGTAATTTTAGATGACGTTCTGGAAAAAATTGATTTGGAGTCTCTGGGACTTCCCCGTTTGGCGACTTGCAAAATATTGTTAACATCTAGAAATCAAAATGTATTATCCTCTGATATGGGCACACAAAAAGAGTTTCCTTTGCAAGTTTTAAACGAAGAAGAAATTTGGCGTTTATTTGAAAATATGTCAGGGGATGTAGTTAAACATCCCGCAATACGAGAAGTAGCAACCAAAGTAGCCCAAAAATGTGGAGGCTTGCCAGTTTTAGTTGTCACAGTTGCAAGGGCTTTAAAAAATAGAAACAAGCCACATGCATGGAATGATGCCTTGAGAAGACTAAAAGAGTTCGACAAAGAAGAAGAATTGACAGAAAGAGCATACAAGGCTCTAGAGTGGAGTTACGACCAATTGGATGATAGGGAGCTTAAGCCATTGTTCTTGCTTTGTGGAATAAGTGGTGTATGGGGGAACTATATCTATTTGAACGACTTGTTGAAATATGGTATGGGTTTGGATTTGTTTAAAAGTATGGATACAGTGGAAGCAGCATGGGATGCGTTACATTCAATGGTTGAAAAACTTAAAGATTCTTGTCTCTTGTTGCACACAAATGATAATATCGGTGTCAGAATGCATGATCTTGTACGCGATGTTGCTAACCGGATTGCATTCAGAGTTCAACATGTCTTATCAATCGAATATGGAGGTGAACTGAAAAAATGGCCAAATAAGGATTTCTTGAAAAAGTGCACTAAGATCTCTTTGCTTTGTGGCAATATACCCATGCTTCCTGAAGTTTTGGAATGCCAAGAACTAGAAATGTTTTACTTTCGTAGGAAAGATGATGACTCCATGGAAATCCCATGCAACTTTTTTAAAGAAATGAAAAAACTCAAAGTGTTGGATTTAACCAATCATCGTTTTCCGTCTCTGCCTTCCTCTTTTCAGTTTCTAAAGACTCTTCAGACGTTGTGTTTAGATGGATGCTTTTTGGGAGACATAGCTCTAGTTGGACAACTAACAACCTTACAAATTCTTAGCTTTACAGGTTCTGAGGTTGAACATTTGCCCAAAGAAATAGGGCAATTGACTCATTTACGGTTGTTGGATTTGTCCGATTGCTCTAAATTTGAAGCGATTTCACCTAATGTTATATCAAGCTTGAAAAGACTAGAAGACTTGAGCTTGAGAAACAGTTTTAACAAATGGGAGGCTGAAGTAGTCAATGAAAGAAGTAATGCCAGCCTTTCAGAGCTGAAACCCTTGTCTCAGCTAACAGCATTAGAAATATGTATTCCAGATGCTAACACTCTTCCAGAAAACTTGTTCTCTGATAGGTTAGAAAGATACCAAATCTGTATCGGAGATGTGTGGGATCAAATGAATGATACGACTCTTAACACACTAAAGCTCAAGCTCACTAGCAACAATAAATTAGACAAAGCTGGACTAAAAATGCTGTTGAAGAGACGTGAAGATTTGTACTTGGATGGGGCAGAGGGTGTTAATGACATTGTCTATCAATTAGATAGTGAAGATTTTCAGAAACTGGAACATCTCCATCTCCAAAACAATCTTAATTTTACATATATCATTAATACGAAGGTACGTTCCTCGGTTTTATTTTGTCGTGCTTTTCTTTCATTTAGGATATGTTATTATCTTTTTCTTACAAATTAATGCATGATTGCTGTATTGCATTAATTTATTTGTGTCCTTTGTGCGTACGTGGAGAAAATAATTTATTTATTGAAGAAATGAAAGCCCTTGGCTCATTCTAATTTCATTCTCTGTATTACAAATTCTTTTTTTTGGCCAGGGAATTACAAATTCTTTATTTTACTAATCAAACTAAAAGGTACTTATGCTTTTCAAAGATTATGTTTCCCTACAGATATTTTAGTTTTAATAAGCAAATTAACCCTTAAACTCCTAAACAATGTAGTATAAATATAAACATAATATTAGTACACCAACTAGCTAGCTTGTGATCTAGTTGAATTTCTCTTTTCAATGTTGGAAGAGATCCCAAGTTCAAATATTCCCTTCCCAAGATTTAAAAAAAAAAAAACAAACAATATCAGTAAAAAAGGGCAGGCTTGGTATAAAAGGTAAATATATCCAAAAGGGGGAAAGGAGGGCTTCGTACTGCTCTCACTTAAGTGGTTTAATAATTTAAAAAATAATTTATTTAATTTTCTAAATTTTGAATTTCAATTGGAGATACATTTAAGACGTGCATACATATTTCCTAATATCCATCATTTTAAGAGTTTTAATTCCTATGTATAACTTCAAAACAAAAATAGATATATATATAGGTAGAATTTTGCCACACCAAATCTTGATTGCTAATTGTTGCATTTTTCTGTTTGGTCATTCAAAAACATTGAATATAATTAAATATATATCAGGTTTGTAATTAATGGCACCAATCCTTCTTAGTTTCGCTTGATTATTAGATGAGCAATTCACCTTCAATTCTCTTACCGTACAAAAACATATATAGTATCGGATCAGAGAATCAGGATGCTATAGTACCTAACTAGTAGGTTTAGTTTGTGTGTCATATTAGACTTTTACTACCATATTGAATACATGTTATTACAAAAGTCTACATATTTGCATGTAATATATATGCGTAATAATTAACTTTGTACAGTATCATGAATTGTACTACAGGTTGTGTTGCCCAATCTAGCAACCTTGAGTGTGCATGGAGATGGTGATTCAAGATTCTTGTTATCATCTTCTATGGCTAAAAGTCTAGCAAACCTCAAACATCTTGAGATATTTGCATGTGAATTCATGGAAGAGATAGTATCAACAAAAGAATACGGTGAAGAAAATATGGATAATATGTTTTGTAATCTAGAAGGTTTGAGTTTAAACAATCTTCCAAACCTTACTAGATTTTGCACAGGAAGTTATATTGAACTTTTGTCCTTGAAGAAATTGGAATTAGTAGATTGTCCTAAGCTAGGGGCATTCATCATTGACCCTACGAGTAAAAATACTACAATCTATAAAGAAATGAAAAATAGGGACTCCAAGGAGAACATTGATATTGAGATTACTACACAATACTCTCTTTTTAATGCAAAGGTAACGTATATCTCTGAATTTCTTTCTTTCATCATATATTCTATTTCCATATTTCCTAAAAATATTCTTTATTTTTTTAAAGTCCATGAGATGAATATATGTGCAGGTAAGTTTTCCTTGCTTGGAGATATTGGTAATCAAGGGCCTAAGTAAATTGACGACAATACTCTTTTTGCACAAACAACTTGCTCCATACTCTTTTTGCAGACTCAGAACAGTTGAAGTTTCTAGTTGCAACAATCTAATAAATATCTTTGTGCCTATCATTGGAGGATTGAATGCTCCAGACACTGATCAATTTTTCAACTGTCAAAATCTTGATTCAGTAGTCATAAGTGGGTGCTCAAGGTTGAAAAATATTTTTCCAGCTACAGTCGCCAGATGTCTTTCTCAGCTACAAAAGCTGGATGTGTCGAAGTGTGATGAAGTGGAGGAAATCGTGGCAAGGGAAATGGGACTAGAAACAACTCCTGAGTTTGAGTTTCCAAAAGTAACATTTGTGAGATTTCAATTGATGCCCAAACTTAGGAGTTTTTATTCGGGAATGCATACTTCCAAGTGGCCGGTACTCAAAGACTTGAGAATATTTGGATGTGATAAAGTGGAAATATTTGCCACGGAACTTTCAATCTTTCAGGAAGAACATGATCGAAATGGTTTGTCTCTGGCTAAAGAATCTTTCTTTCTAATTGAGAAGGTACATCTACACATTTGTCTTATATGAAATTTAAGTATTTCCTTTGTTAAATATTTTTTCTGATAAGTACTAAATTATTTATTCATTAAAATGATCACTTGGTTCATTATTTTTTTCAAATTTTCTTAAACATATCCATGAAAACTATATTACAGGGTAGAAATATTATTTTTCCCACAGCTATATATCATCCTGTTTTTCTATTTTTCGTCATGCACAACTAATTATTTGAAAATCATAATTACCCCTAAATCTAAAAAAAAAAAAAATCATTTGAAAATATATTCATCTCAAAACTTTTGAGGTCAAAATTAATATATCTTACTCTATATGCTATTTAACATCCACACGTTTGATATTTTAATTCAGGATTCATTCCCCAACTTGGAACGATTGGTATTAGGGCGCCCCATAGAGATTTGGAATGGGCCACCCATAGCAGAGTTCCTGAGCAAACTAAAATATTTTCATTTTAATGCATCCTTCTCCAAGCAAGCAGCTATTTTCCTTCAGAAATTGCATAATCTTGAAAGACTTGTAGTGAGTTGTGATGGCAAAGAAATATTTGTCAATAAAGTTAACGGGGAAATACATGCAGTTGGGGGGATCACCGTCCCACGTGTAAGATTTTTGGATCTTTTTAATATGCACAAGTTGGTTCAGGTAGGGAATGGGAACTCCCAAGCAACAGGCCCAGTTTTTACAAACTTGGAAATTCTAGAGGTGGAGGATTGTCGCAGATTAAAGATTGTAGAGTCGTCCGCAGTATCATTCAAGAATCTAAGAACTTTGAAAGTATTTGGTTGTCACGGATTGGAATATTTAACAACTTATTCGATAGCCAAAAGTTTAATGCAACTCACAAGAATGAAAATTCTGTGTTGTAATAGAATGAAAGGAATAGTGGCAAGCAACGAAGAAGATGCAGGAAATGAGATTTCTTTCAGCCGATTGCAGCATTTGACCCTTGGTTCTCTACCAAGTTTGGAAGGCTTTTTCTCAGAAACTTACTTCCCATCCTTACAAACTTTATCCGTAACTGGCTGCCTGAAGTTGAAGATTTCCCCTGAACTAGAAAGATTAAAGATAATTAACAGAGACAGTGACGATGCTTATTATCTTAATGAGTATGCAATGGGTGACAATGATAATGATGACGATGACGATGAGGTGGATGAGGTGGATGAGGACGATGATGACGACGTGGTGGATGAGGACGATGATATATAATTAAAAAGCAATTGAAAGTTTTTAATTTTTTTCAGCCAACAACTTCTTTGGTCATTTCAGTTTCTTGAAGCTAGCGTCCACCATGCAAGGTATCACAATTCACAATGCACACTTATCCATCAGTCAATAAACTATCACAACAAACACTTATTCATTTTAGTTCTATACATGCGTGCTCGATCAATATCAACTCAATAATAATAACTCTCATAATCAGTCATTACTTCCCATATTTATATGTAATTGTCAGTGAAATATTGCTAGAGGACATTTATATGTAACATCCTCTCTAAAAAATGATTGGGCATCCATTTTAAAACCAATATAAAATTTCTCTCTTAACAGGTTCTCACAATTCATTGCTCCACCTTCAGCATGTTGAACTCGGATCTTCACTGGTTTGGGATAAGCTTGCAAGCTGCCGCCTCAAGGGACAAGTCCAGAAGGCAAGTACCTGTTTCCTGTTAATTTGGGAACTTAGTATGTCACTGTGTTTGGGAAATGCTTGTGTGATTTGAGTTACTCGTGTGTTAAGGGTGCATTCCAAGTGTTTATGCTTATGTTTATTTGCGTGTAATTGTCTTGTGTTGCAAGTGTGATTTTCTATCTGATAGCAAAAAAAAAAAAAACAGACAAGNTCTTTGGTCGAAAAACTGGTTTGTTTGTGGCAGCTGTAAGCTGTATTTAGTTGGGTTTGTTTTTCCCTTATTGTTCTTGCTCTTTTTCTTTTGGACAGAATTGTTCTTTCCTGAAAGCATCCAAAAACAAGATGAATGTGATGGCATGAATATCAATCTCTAAACCCAAAAGGTCAAATGAAGCTACAATGACCTGCTGCTTCCTTTAAGAGTTAGTTTTGAGAGTGTAATAATTCCTTGATATTCATACATTTAAAACGGGGTCAAAAACATTGATGCCTAAACATTGATTTTCATCATCTAAAGGACCCACAAAAATTAACCAAAGGAATATGAAAGGACATGACTACAAGTTACAACTAACCCATGATTGAATCCTCTGGCTAAATATTTTAACGAAATTGCCCCTTTTCCTTAGCCAACTCTACACATGATAAGGTGACCCCCGGGTCGCCCGAATATAAGAGTCTAGCATAGAGGAGTATAAGCCAATGATAAGATAAAGGGCCAGGAAGCAAATTCAGTGCCCTTCCCAACTGGTACAATTGAGAAATATGAAAATCCCCTAACAGAGCTTTAATTACAAGTAATTTACAGAACAAGACTATCCTGACAGAGTGACAGGTGAACATTACAACATAATCAAATAAACTAGGAGAAATTGTTAGAATTAGGATAGATCATGGGTTTTTGGTTTCATCCAATGTACCAAATGGACCAAAAAAAAAAAATTAACCAAAGGAAAAAGAAAACAGACGAGTCTCCGCCTCATGTCTCATGGAGCAGCAGGCGATTCCTTTTCCCTCTCGGCATCTCTCTCATTGTCGCTTCCTTCACTCTCTTTATTTCCATTATCCAAAATTTTATACTCTGAGGGCCTATTCTTTCTTGCTTTCTTGGTACCTTCAACTTTCCACATATCCCACACTTTTGTTCTGGGTGGAGGTGTGGAATCTCCAATTGGTGCAACTAAGCCTGGCTTCCCATCATCAATAACTACATCAATTAACCCATAATCCTTGGCTTCCCAAGGATTCATGAAATTATCACGGTCTGTGTCCATTTCAACCTGAAATAGCAAAATATTTTTAATAAAATAAAAATAAACTTGTAATATTGACAATGAAAGAAATAGTAATTGATGCCTAACCTGCTCTTCAGGCTTTCCTGTGATTCTTGACAATATTTTGTTCAATTTAATCTTGTGGTACACCATTTCTCTAATTCGTATACCCATTTCTGTTGCCTGGATTCACATGTAAAAATGAAAAGGTAAGTCATAATTATGAACCACCAATAAATGTGTCAGCCTTGTGAACAAAAATTAGTATTTTGCTAGTTTTATATTCAACATAGCATGTGTTATAGCCAGGAAGAAGAAGGAAAAAACAAAAAAGAGCGACTGAACTCCTCCATGACATAATTAATGTATGTGTCAATATGTTGAAGTTTAACCATCATTAAAGACACTAGAACTCGTCAGATACATAATCTAAGACATAGATTACTTTGTATGACTTGATGAAAATTGATTTCAAGTACACTTTACTTCCATGGAGGAGGAAAGTCAACCAATGTAATATAGTTATATTTGGAAACAACTAATGCACTCATCAGCCGTCAGAGGGGGAAAAAATGGCAATATAAAAATACTTATCACAACACAAAGCTACCCAAGTTGAACAACTAACAAATAACAAATAGTGCGTACTTGAAAAGTACTTTAAGCGAAACTGTTTCTCCCTACATTTCAATGAATAAAAATACTGAGTGTAGATAGCAAAGAAAACAAAAGTACAGGGTTAACAGACAATCCAGTATTTAATGTTACCCACAGGAAAAAAGCAAAACTACAATTAGAAGTCTAAAATGTAACAAAATGAAAACCAGACAAGGGCTTTAGTTGACCCAACAATAACCTTATATCCATTTTTTTTTTTTTTTTTGGCAACAAGAACCTTATATCCACCATAATTAGAATGTCATGATCTGTATACTATGAATTGAGGATATGGACATGAGTGTTGTCTATCAACATGTACATATTATGTTCGACATGTCAACTTCCAAAACAACAAATATGAGGACGTGCCAATATATCTTTGTATTTTTTTAATCTATACATCCACAAACATCATATATGAAAGTATCTTTGCTGGTATAATATATCTTTTTATTTTTTATTTGAATAGACATCTAACATTATGGAAACAATAACCATATATTTCAGGACGAAAATGTTCAACACCTTGATATTTTCCACTCTATGGTCGAGGCATCACCTGATTAACTAGAGCAAGGGGGAAAGCTCACCACTCACAAGCCAAATCCTCACAACAAAGCAAGAAATGGGCATTCTGCTTTAATATATTTTGTTGCACCAGGGAGAGAAACATCAAGGCAACCAGGGCTGATCCAAACTGACTCCTAGCAGAGCAAACATGACGACTCACTACTCACAGGTCCAAAGGCTCACAACAATGCAATAAATGGTCATCCACTAAGCATGTGACCTTGTAAACAAACTGCAAAATCTGGGAGAGCTAGACTTTTTTCTGGAGCACGAGGACTTTACTAGCCAAACAAAACATTATTAAGCATTTTATCACAACCACCAACCGCAAGAGAAATTCTAGCTATAGAGATGGCATGGACTGGAGAGGATTCTAGCAAGTGGAGAATAGCTAGTGGCCAGAACTTTAGAGTGAAATCCTTTTGCTGGGGACTTTTGGGGTTTGAAGAATTCCTGTTTCCTTTGGCAGGGAATTTGGTGTTTGAAGGTTCCTCCTAGAGTGGCTTTGTTGTTTGGACAGCTGCTCATTGGAAAATTTAGATGAACGATAATTTACTAGAAGGGAGGAGTGTTTGTTAGTTGGTGATGTAGGTGTTAAGGTTCTATGGAATCTGTAAACATCTTTTACTGCATTGTCGTACAGCAAGGGGTTTGTGGAGTTCTGTTTTTTCATTGCTGATCTAACATGGGTTTTTCTGTGGGCTGTTATGGCACTTTTGGGATCTTGGTTGTGGGTTATGTAGGAAAGGGACATTAGGTATGCTATTTGTTTGTGTTTTCTGGTGTTTATGGAGGCAGAGAAACTTTTGTAAGAAACAGTGTTTGATATTAAGGCTACTTTTTGGAATTCTCTGTTCTCTTGGATGACGTTTTTGTCCCACTTTTGTTATTATATTGATTTTGTTTCTTCTTTACATTTTTAATTTGTTTTTAAACCCCTTTATGCTTCCTGTGTACTTGGGATGCACACCCTTTTAATTGTACTTTATTTCTCAAAGGGGTAAAAAAGAAAAAAAATAAATTAACAGATAGAGGAAATCTCTCATAAGCATGACAAAGCATACATAGGCATGAAAATGGTGAGCCATTCTCTTATCTAGTTAGATTCTTCATGTATCACTTACTGGCAGAGATAATCTTACTTGGGGACAGAGGGCAACAAATAACAAGTGAAACATATTCAATAAAAAGAAGAGAGCCAAAGACAAGTGTATACAAGCACCTAACCAGACTCAGGTAGGTGTCTACACTTTTTGATAGTAGCGAGAGATAAATTGTCTACCGTAGGAAATGCTACCACCTAACGAGGTGAAATTTCAATGGGAACAAGATAAACATATAACAAAAAGTAAACAAGTCGGGCTATTCTTAAAAACAGCTCTTTCCACTAACATCTGTCATATAATTACACATTGCCGTGGAAGTTCTAATAGAATGAAACCATCTCCAAGAGAACATACAAAGAATGAACAGATCATTGAAATCCAGTAACCTCAAAAATAGATAGATTTCCCCTTACAGTGGTTAATCCTATATTGCCATTTAAAACAAAAATGTATAAATTACAACTGTAAACAGAAAGTTACAAATCTCAAATAAAAAGGCAACCATGCATTCTTATAAAAGTCAAACTATGCAATGAAGTTACTGTACTGTGGGTAGGCTATTAGCATGTGTTAAGGCTAACAGCTTCTTTGAAGGCTAATCACTAGCATTTGATTTAGCTAATTTTTAAGGCTAATTAATTGACTCTCTGTCTGAATATTATATAAACAGTGTACATATGTCACTCTAAATAGCAATAAGAGTTATCTTCTTCTCCCTGAGTCTTGATATTCTTTTTCAAAAAGAAAAGTGATGCGGGAGCATCACTCGGGCCCGAGGGTGGGCCTATATGGTTCCAGGTTCCGTGGAGACCTGGGCCAGTCCGTAAGGGCAGAAGCCCGAACGGGTAGTCCTGGAGAGTGCGCTCTCCAATCTGGTCCTGGGTGATTTATAGGATTAGGTTGTGCCTCTTCTAACAGCTATGGCTTTTGGAAGAATTGGTTGCGCCTGTCCTACATCAAAAAGTGTAGACAATTTATCTCTCGCTACTATGCAATGGATATCATTAAATATTCTCGTCTATGTTCTTGTCTTGTTGAGATCTCGTCTCAGTACTTGTCTCTCGCTGAGATTTCATCTCTGATCTTGTCTCAGTTCTTGTCTCGCTGAGATCTCTTCTCGTTTCTTGTCTCGCTAAGATCTCTTCTCAGATCTCGTCTCAGTTCTATTTGTAGCAAACTGGGAGCAGTTGACATCTACTCTCTAGCTTGAGGGGGAGGTGTTGTTGATATAGGCTATTAGCACATGTTAAGGCTGACATCTTATTTGAAAGCTAATCACCAGAATTTGATTTAGCTAATTTCTAGGAAAAATTAGTTGACTCTCTGTCCGAATATTATATCAACGGTTTTACATCTCACTCTAAGTAGCAATAAGAATTGTCTCATTCTCCATATGTCTTGAAATTCTTTTTGAAAGTCATGAAAGATGCTTGAACTACACTCAGAGACCATGCCTCAAACCATAGCTCAGCCTCAGGTGAGCTATGTTTTTAAATTCATCCCAAAAATTTAAATGATTATTAATAACTGAGTACTAAAACACAAAATAGCAATAATATTAATACATTCAAAGGAACCAATGATAAAAAATAGTAACATGGAAAAGCAGATTTACGGAAATATTGGTAAAAATTACGGAATCACCTGAAATTCACTTTAAAACAAGAAATTTTGAATGATACTTTAGGAAAGTTCAAAATAATCAATAATGCATGAAATAGACATGTAATTAGGATTTACACCTACCATCATTGAAGATGAAAATCCACAAAGTAACCAGAAAACAAGCACTTACTTTGCCTCCAGCAGTTCCAAGAGGTTGATGGATCATCACTCTTGCATTGGGCATGCAGAACCTCTTTCCTTTTGTACCAGAAGCAAGGAGAAATGCACCCATAGAAGCAGCAAGCCCTAGGCAAACAGTTGAAACATCTGCTTTACACATTTTCATTGCATCATATATCCCCATTCCTACATGCAGCCGTAAACTGGTAAGAACAACAAAAGAAGAAAGCTAGAGACCAACTTTTTAGGGAAAAAAAAAACAAAGAAAAAAAAAAACTTTGATCCAACAAAAAGTCATATCCCAAGTATCCCAAGAACAGTGGTGAAGGGAGGTGGTGGCTGGGATGGAGCCCAGTGGAGTTTCCCCAAAATATTAAAAAAAAAAATTTACATGTAAACTTTTGTAATTTCTTTTACATAACCTCGTTCACTCTTTTCACTGATATTACCCCAGTCAGCCCTCTGCCTTACTCCTTCCCTTCCCACACAGTTAATTTCTCATTCTCGATGTCATTCAAAATGCATAATAACTGTCACAAATATAAAATAGCAAGGTAATTGATAAAGAGATAGACTTTCAGATAAATGAACCATGTGGACTCGAAATGAAACACCCAAAATCAAACCATACAAATCGTTGTCCCTCACACAGTCACACTAATCAACTTTGTTTCTCTTTCTTCATATTTGCATCACATGTTTGTTTATGCCTTGATTGTTGTTTTCTTTCAGTTTTTGCTTTTGAATAGAATATGCTTTATGCATTTCCGGAAAGACCCATTCTACCCTCGCCAATCATCTATTTTCCTCTTTCTTTGTATATCCTTTGCACGTCTAGTTCTTGTTTTATTATCATCTTCTTCTTTTTTCAGTTTTTTTTCATAAAGAATATGCACTTGACGGGTAAGGTTGATGATGTTCCGCAGCCATGTGTGCATTGCTTAAAATTTCTACTCAATAAACAAAATTTAGTTTGGCCCATCTAAAATCAAATGCTGGCCATCCCCTGCTAAATAACTTGCATCACCTACATAAATCTTTTTTACCATTTACTTCTAACTCAGGCAATTACAGATTTGCAAAGCCTTTCTTGTGGTCAGGACACTAGGAAGAGTTGGATTGCAAAATTTCAAAATTCTATACACATACATCAATTTCACTATGCAAGCTATCTACTAAACAAAATCCTCCTTCCTCAGGGCTAGGTGCTGTTTAAGTGATTTGTAGAAACTAAAGACTATGCATGACGCATCCTTGAAGTTCCTCAAATGAGTTGGCAAAATTCAGAGAAGATCCCACAGGTTCAACATAATAGTTTCTTGGAAAATTAGAAAAATTAAGAAAGAAAGAATCTAATACAAATCCTAGTTATGAAATTTGTGCTCGTTCAATCTCTGTCCCAGTATTTCAAAGTTGGTGCTACTTAAATGGTTTTGCAGAATCAATGACCAATTGACCATGCACACACATCCTCGAAGTTCTCAACTGAGTTATATAAAAAAGTTTATGCATGATGTCATAGCTTGGATTCAATACGAAATTGGAAAATGAAAAGAATTAATAATTAAAGAAATTAGAGAAGAAGAACTATTCATAACCTAGGTTTAATTATGAAGTTGCTGCTGCATTTAAAGAGAGCCTCAACTTCCAAAGGGGCCAATTCTTTTAAGTGTGTTTGTCATATCCGAAGTAGAAGAAGTGAAAATTAAATAAAACGGAAATTGAGAATCCTAAAATCGATCACACAGTCAAAAGTTATCTTCCAAAGGCACACAAAAATGTATTCACGCATTAGCAAAATGTTATAATAATGCCTTCTTTCGGATAAGTCATACATATCGCCCTATACTCTCATGGAACTATCATATGGCAGAAAATGTAAGAGAAAAAAATAGTAGAAAGTTCTAAAATCAAGTCAAAGAAAAGTTTAATGAAGCATGCAATCACTCTATTTCTTCGTTCTGGAAAATGATTGATTCTATAGGCCATAACCAAAATCAACAATCACACATATAACCATAATTGATTCTCTTCTCATTGAACTCTCTTCAGTTTCTTTCACTTCAATCAATATTCCCAACTGAATCATCATAAGTCTGCATCACCCATATCCACAATCCTAACTTAAAACAAATGCAGACAAGGGCACTTAAGAAGAGATGTACAATGTCGTTACTTTCTGCATCTAAAAGGCATTCAAATCATATTATATATATATATATATATATATACAGGGAGCTTCAAATGTGGGATGAGGCGGATGGGCCCACTTCATGTAATTTTTCAAAAATCCGAACCGTCTATTTTTTAGGCCTCTATTCATAGATCATCCTTGCAAAAAAATAGCCAAATCGGAAATCATTTGCCTATCTAAATTTGATCAAACAAATAGACAGTTTTGTCAAAAATATTTGGTTCGTCAATTTGTTTGATCAAATTTAGATAGACAAATGATTTCCGATTTGGTTAATTTTTTGTAAAAATGATCTTTGAATAGAGACCTAAAGAATAGACGGTTCGTTTCGTTGAAATATTATATGGAGTGAGCTCTATGAGGGATCCCACAAATAAAATTATTTATGGGATCCCACATTTGAAGGGGTCTATATATATATATATATATATTGATATGATAGGATTAGAAGACATTCACATAATTTAATTTTTGTGGATGGGCCGTATGATTTCATGTACATACAGTTTGATAAGCTTCTGCACCACTTTTAGTTTACCATGAACGGTTTCCCTCTCCACCTCTCCCAACACACCCAAAAAACCAAAACTACAACTCACACCTTTAAGTATTGACTTAACTAACAAATGATAATGAGAAATGAATTAAAGAGCCAGAACATGAAGTTGGTGATCAGGTCAGGATCTATTTGCAGTCTATAAGGCATTTAGTACAACACCAAGGAGGTGAATTCAAACATATTAAATTTTCTCTAGAAAGTGTGTCCTATTCTTATCCGCATGAAGAATTGCACCTTACATATTCCGGTTGTGTGATACCTATCTATAAAGATAAGTGAAGTCCTAGGAGCACTTGTACTCTTAACACTGTTAAGATAAGGGTTTTCTTTTTTCCTTTCTTTTTCTGCTTGATAGAGCTAAGACCTTTTAGGATGGGGAATTTGATAGACTTTACAAGATTTTACCATCAGAACCCATGTTCTATTTGAATGTTTGTGTAGTTACTAAAAGGCTGGTTTGGGTAAAACTCAACGTACCTGAGCTGTTATCCCCCCGGGGAAATAAGAAAGTGGTTTGCCTATAAGCGTTGTTCCAAGAACTACTTGGAGTGTTCTCTAATGCATTTTAATAATCATACCCGTTCCCATTACTGCATCAACTTGAATAAACTCAATCTTTGGTGCTGGTGCGGTCTAGGTTCTTCCATGCACATGAATGAACCATCTTCAATTACTATCTTCTCTTCAATCAGTGCTACCCCACCCTAAAATGAAATTTCTAATTCCTAACTGTTTACTTTTCTGGTAATTTGTCACGCCATCATAAGTTTCATAACATATACATTCCAGCTAAACTCATTTTATTAAAATGTTATTTCTCCATCACCCAACATTGCTTTACTATCAAGCTTAGCTGGTACTAAAGCGGCCTATTACTGAAAAAGATTAGGTTCCTGAGAACCTAATCTTACTGAGAACTTCTCAGTCATCTGAAAAGTTAACATAAGAATACAGTTGATTCAACTTCCCTAAATGATTTTCATTGATGATATTCAAAAAGCTTGGAGTAACCTGTAACTTTAAGGTTTGCAAATCCACCAAGCTGGTTTCAACATTGACCTAAGCTAACCATATATCCATCCAAGTTTGACATGTTCAGAGATGGTGATAAAGGTACCACAACCTGAACTTACCATGTGGAGACATTTTTCAAAGTTGCTGTTGATAGCCAAAGCATCAAACCTAGTAAAGCTCAACCCAAGAGTTATAACCAAATTGATCAATAGATACATGCAAGTAGAACATACATCAAAGCTTACTCAATTCCATATATTACTTGCTTTACATGGATGAAAATTCTTACAGTACTCTCTTCTTAGTTTTTATTCATGCAGCATGTTGCAACAACAATGGATAATCATGCATGTATTCCTTTGTGCTTGATACCAAAGCATGGCTTCATGGCATGCTGTTTTCCCTGTTTACTATTTGTCTTGCGTTTACCATTTGTCTTGCACACCCATACTTCACATTTCATTACAAATGTAAATTGGTTTACCTATTATGTAATAAAAATATGTAGTTCAGTGGTAAATTTTGTTAGCTCCAATATCAAGGAAGTGTAAGAACAACGAACAATAAATAGAGGAGCCAGGATCAAACATATTGAATATATTTTTAAACCTACCAGCAGTAACAGAGCCACCAGGGGAATTGATAAACAATTTAATGTCTTTTTTTGGGTCTTCAGCATCTAGAAATAGAAGTTGGCTTATGATCAAATCCGCTGTCATGTCATCTACCTGCCCATCATCAGTGACAAAAGAAGCAAAGTTTAGCAAAGCAATCTTTCCTTTTTATGAATTTAGTCATCTAAGAATAAGAAAAATCAATAAACAAACAAACACCACACACACACACAGAGTAATCCATCCAAAATTTTCACTTACTATGAACTTTCAACAAACAGGAAAGAGTGCAAATTAACAAGAAACAGAAAAAACCCATGTCAAAAAATTCAATGCTGAAGCATGAAAACCAGAAAATATTGATATAAAGGAAAACAAATCAAACAAAAAGAAAATACTCACGAATAAAGAGAGAAAGAGAGAGGAAAAACCTGAGAACCCAGAAAGATAATTCTCTGACGCAGAAGCATATTGGTGGTATCGAGCTCTTCGAATCTGGGAACCCGTGGAGCTGAAGTAGTTGCTGAGTAGAAATCCCAATTGCTTGACAAGGTCTGTCTTGTAGGCGACGAGCTTTTCAAGGCCTTAATCACACCCACGCCTTTTATTCTTCTACCACAACTGATATCAGAGCTACTCCTATTAGGACCAGTGCTCTTCAAAATGGGTAAAATCGGCGCTTGGGTTTTTGATACGCTATTGTTAAAGCACAGAGGGCTTGAAGCCGAGGCTGCGTTTGTCTTCATCTTTGCTCTATCTCCCTCTTTGTCTATTTCTTTGTCTCCGAAACTGTTTTCAGGTGACTCCTTTTCCTTATAACAGTTTTTTTCTGAAAACTGTGTGTCAAATTGCCAAGGAAAAATAAGCTGAGCTTTTTGACGCTGTTTGGGCCTCTTCTACTTTTGTGTGAATAGTATCAAAAATTTGGGCTTCACCAATTGCAACACCGACGATGTTAAGGCTTAAATTTAGACATGCTCTAAAACTAAATTGTCAGTAAGTTAATACAAAACTAACTATCATGTTGGGCCCACTGTACAATGTAATTTCAAAATCCAAACAGTATATTTTTTAGGTCCTACTTCAAAGATCATCCCTATAAAAAATCTTTAAAATCGAAAGTCATTTAGTTATTTGATTATAATAACAACTTTTTCTATGCTTTTATCGAAAATACTGATCGTCTATTTATTTGATCTCAATTAGATGACTACATGATTTTCGATTTAGTTGATTTTTTGTAATGATAATCTTTAAAGTAGGGCCTAAATAATTGATGGTTCGGATTATGAGATTAATGATGTGGTGAGCCCAAAAGCATGGTTAACTTCGTATTAACTTGCTAACTGGTTAACTTTAGAGCACTCCTCTAAATTTAGGTATACAACTTTTATTCTCATCTTGTATCAGTTCCTTTGCTAACTTTTGAATTGCCATAAATATCCTTCCTTAAATTCAATTCTGAAACAAGTTAATTATATTAAAAATATCAAAATTGTAAAAAAGCTACCTAACAACTAAACACAAAATTAAAATTGAAAATCAAAGATAAATAAGAGGATAAACAAGAACGTGGGAATGGATTAGTATTCATCCCACATTTAAATCTCATACAAGAAGGGAACAGTATGATACTCTCTTACCCACAATAGTATATCAAAAAAGTAGTTTTTTTACAAGAACATGCATTTGAGAGCACAAAATAGAAACCAAAAAAGTTTCATTCTTTGATGCACCATTGGAAGATTTGAGTAGAGGAAGAGAAACGACGACTCCTTGAGTGGCCAACCAATACATAGCGAGCACTGGTGACCATATATATCTAACGTTTGATTTAGGGATTTGATTTCTTACGGTGGTTTATGTTAATTTCTTTCACTGATTGTTTTTGTTATGTTTGGTATTTATATGTTTAATAGCTTTGATTCAGGAGAACAGTTTGATGTTAGGCTTCAATGAAAATAGTATTGCCTAAAATACTTTTTATTCAACAAAATAGTCATTTTAAAACAACCTAATAAATGAGAGTATAGTTGTAAAATACAATGCTTAAAATAAAATTTTAAAAATAAAAAACACACCCCACTGGCCCACTACCTTAATCGTAGAGAGAGTGGTGGGAATAACAATAAGAACCAAATAAAAATAAAAAATGAAAAACAAACAAAGTAGAAATACAAATTGATACATGTAGAGCACGTGACAAGATGCTAGTATAGATAAAGGGAGTAGGGGGAGTAAGGTAAAAAACCCCACAATTACCCCCACTTTAAAAACAAAGCCTCAATGTTTGGGTTATTTTTCTTTCAAAAAAAAATCATATTGTCCAAGGGAACTCAAACTGAAGCTTAATACTCATGTAGACTCAGTTTTTTTTTGTTGGAGGGTGGGGGACTAACTAAAATTTATTTGATTTAAACTCAAAATTATAGAACGTCGTCCAATGTCAAAAAATTATTGAAGGTGATCTACTGTCAGAGTGGAAATTGTGATCTCCCACTTTAATCGGTAGCTCTTAAGTGAGCAGCCACACCATTTAGTTTAAAAGCAAAGACCTCCCATTTCTATATTTTTTTTTCATATTAGACATACATTGGCTTGACCTTGTGTGTGCGTTGATACAAGATATTGTTTTAAGTTCCGGAACCCTAATTTTAAATCATAAACCTCATTTATATACCTTACACTTTATTTTTATACCCTACATCACATTTTTATACCCTAAATTAAATTAAGGACAACGTTATAATTTTATACTCACAAGTATAATTAGACTACATAAACTACATTAGCCAACTTCCAATACTAATATAAAAGCCTTAAGAACAAAAATGTCGCCGCTATTGAGACCCAATTTTTTTATCAGTAGCCACTAAGGAATAAAATTTTGGTTTCGATAAAATTTTCAATGGAAATTTCGACGGAAATTTTCTCGAAAATTTTGATTTCGACAAAATTATACAAAAATGACGGAAATTATTATTAAAATACGAAAATTTTGAATGAAACTTAATCATATGTTTATTTAACATATTATCTACTATATTGATAAAAAAATATTGAAAAAACTAAATTATATAATAGGTTTAATGTGATATAAGATAAATATAATGCGTACAAAAGACAAATACTATTAAATAAAATTAGTATATTGTTTATACTATATAATCTATACACTAACCCTAATATTAAACCTTATATACTCTATATACCAAAATACTCTTTATACTCTATAATTTATACACTAAACCATATATATTTTATATTCTTTAGGATATGGACCATATGATATAAGATATTAGGGTTTAAGCATTTTAGGGTATTTTTAATTATTTTTTATATAAAAATGTATTAGGATTTTAGATTTAAAAACAACTAAACGAAACTCCAAAAAAGCCAAACGAAATCCTAAACGAAACCCTAAATTCTTTTTTTTTTCTTTCCAATTACCCAAAGACCCNCCCAAACCCAGCCCTTCATCACCCCTCTCCCCCCAAACCCAGCCCCTCTCCCCCTAAACCCAGTAAATGAAACTCAAAATTTCACCGAAACAATTACGAAATATAGTCGGGTATTTGATAAAATCTCGGTGACCCAAAAAAATGAAATTTTCGGCGAAATTTTGAAATTTCATTCATTGGCCCCAACACACTCTTTACACTCATTTTTATTTTAAAACATATTAAAATTAATTAGTACACCCAACATGTTTTCCTAAACTACCGTAATTAAAACCCAACAACTAAACCTAACATAACACTCATCAATTCTACTTACTATACCCAACAAACACATCAAACCCCAACATCATCACCACCACCTCCCGGCCCAAACCCAACACCATCACCACCACCTCCACCACCACCTCCACATCACCACTGGAATCAGCCCCTGAAGCCACCGCCCCTGCACCCGCTCCCCTACAATCGCCTTCCATCATCCCCACCGGCCACACTAATGAGAAAAGCAGAGCAAAGCAAAAGGGTGTGGCTGCAATGGCGTTTCGTGGTGTTGTTGGGTTCGTGGGCTTGGATATATAACTTGAGCTTGGACTTAGCTGCTTCACTTCTCCGCAGTGGCTACAAAGTCCAATCATTCAATGTTTCTTTCTTTTTGTTTGCTCAATTTTCTATCATTTTAAGTCTATTTTTGTTCTGCCTTTTGGTTTGGTTAATAGCTAGGGATTTGAATTTTCTGGAAATAAAAAGAATAATTGAGAATCTTGGTTAAGAATTAAGAATTTCATTTCCGGAAATTCAAGTGTTATGTATTTAATTACGTAAGCACTTGGGGTTCTTAGTATTAGCTTCCTTGACAATAATCTGTAACAGTAGGACCACGCCCAAGCAGTCATCGCCCTTGCAATGGGCTTAGAGTTTTGTTAAAGAGGAGAGGTGTGTAGAGATGTTGGGTATACATAGTTATTGGGTATAATGATGGTGTTGGGTATAATTTAAATTAATTATTTTTAAAATTTTAAAATTAAATATTTGTCCTCACTAGTCAATTTACTTTAAAATAAAATTGAAAATTAACATGTCATTAAATTGTTGGGCTACTGATAAAAAAATTAGGTCCGAATAGCGGCACCCAAATGTCAAATGGAAAGGCTCAAAATAAAGGGGCCAACATGTTTGTGATCTAATTTAAAAAATTACATTTAAATTTAGTAGTCCAATTGAAATATTATATAGTCTTCTGCTATTCTAATTAAAAAATTATTAGAATTTGGTATGTAATCATAATTTTCTATTGAATAAATTTGAGAGAGAAAAATAAAAGGTCCATTGATTTTAACTACTAAATTTCAATAACTTTTTAGTTTATATACCAAAATTAAATAGCATTTTAGATTAGGTACTAGTTGAAAAGTTAAACAAATTAATAAAGTAAAAAGTATTAGAATTTACAAATATTACATCACATGCCACTACAATAAAAAAAATTTCATCACAAATATTACATTAATATATATTATATTGTATTANTTTTTTTTTTTTAATCTTTTCTTTCTTTCCTTCCTTTTTTTTTTTTTTTCTTTCCTTGCTTTTCCTTTTAACCTTGAACATCATACATCATATAGTCTGTTACTTTCCCTTGTTTTATAGTTTAAGATCCAAAACTTAATCTTCTTAATGTTGTTGGTTCCAAGAAAGACAATGGAGAATGTATGTTGGATAATCAAAAGCCAAATTATTTTGTTACATTAATTTACAACAATTACTGTGGCAAAATCCAATCTTATCACTTTAGCCTATGTGAGAGGCTGAGACTGTAGCCTATTCATATATAACAATCAAGTTTTTATTTTCTCCTTCCTCTGTTCGTCACCCAAACCTCACTGTAAGTTTTTTTTTTTTTCTTTCTTTTTTTTTCCTTCTTGCCCGTGACTCTCTCCCTTCCTCTTCCTCTTCACAGTCTTCTCTCTCACACCCCTCTATCATCTTCCCACCCAGCACCAGCCCCTCCCCCCGCTTCTCTCCCCCCCAACCCAGCCCATCCCCTACACACCCCCCCTCATCCAGCCCTTCCTCACCCTTCTCCCCCCAAACCCAGCCCTTCATCACCCCTCTCCCCCCAAACCCAGCCCCTCTCCCCCTAAACCCAGTAAATGAAACTCAAAATTTCACCGAAACAATTACGAAATATAGTCGGGTATTTGATAAAATCTCGGTGACCCAAAAAAATGAAATTTTCGGCGAAATTTTGAAATTTCATTCATTGGCCCCAACACACTCTTTACACTCATTTTTATTTTAAAACATATTAAAATTAATTAGTACACCCAACATGTTTTCCTAAACTACCGTAATTAAAACCCAACAACTAAACCTAACATAACACTCATCAATTCTACTTACTATACCCAACAAACACATCAAACCCCAACATCATCACCACCACCTCCCGGCCCAAACCCAACACCATCACCACCACCTCCACCACCACCTCCACATCACCACTGGAATCAGCCCCTGAAGCCACCGCCCCTGCACCCGCTCCCCTACAATCGCCTTCCATCATCCCCACCGGCCACACTAATGAGAAAAGCAGAGCAAAGCAAAAGGGTGTGGCTGCAATGGCGTTTCGTGGTGTTGTTGGGTTCGTGGGCTTGGATATATAACTTGAGCTTGGACTTAGCTGCTTCACTTCTCCGCAGTGGCTACAAAGTCCAATCATTCAATGTTTCTTTCTTTTTGTTTGCTCAATTTTCTATCATTTTAAGTCTATTTTTGTTCTGCCTTTTGGTTTGGTTAATAGCTAGGGATTTGAATTTTCTGGAAATAAAAAGAATAATTGAGAATCTTGGTTAAGAATTAAGAATTTCATTTCCGGAAATTCAAGTGTTATGTATTTAATTACGTAAGCACTTGGGGTTCTTAGTATTAGCTTCCTTGACAATAATCTGTAACAGTAGGACCACGCCCAAGCAGTCATCGCCCTTGCAATGGGCTTAGAGTTTTGTTAAAGAGGAGAGGTGTGTAGAGATGTTGGGTATACATAGTTATTGGGTATAATGATGGTGTTGGGTATAATTTAAATTAATTATTTTTAAAATTTTAAAATTAAATATTTGTCCTCACTAGTCAATTTACTTTAAAATAAAATTGAAAATTAACATGTCATTAAATTGTTGGGCTACTGATAAAAAAATTAGGTCCGAATAGCGGCACCCAAATGTCAAATGGAAAGGCTCAAAATAAAGGGGCCAACATGTTTGTGATCTAATTTAAAAAATTACATTTAAATTTAGTAGTCCAATTGAAATATTATATAGTCTTCTGCTATTCTAATTAAAAAATTATTAGAATTTGGTATGTAATCATAATTTTCTATTGAATAAATTTGAGAGAGAAAAATAAAAGGTCCATTGATTTTAACTACTAAATTTCAATAACTTTTTAGTTTATATACCAAAATTAAATAGCATTTTAGATTAGGTACTAGTTGAAAAGTTAAACAAATTAATAAAGTAAAAAGTATTAGAATTTACAAATATTACATCACATGCCACTACAATAAAAAAAATTTCATCACAAATATTACATTAATATATATTATATTGTATTAAAAAAAAATCAATTCAGTCACAACTTAACTGTGACTGTTTTGGTAAATTGAAAGAGACAACTCACACCACTATACTATATATTATTTTAAGTAAAAGTATTGTTTTAACCTCTATTTATACTATATTGTAGTATAATTTCTCTAAAAATAATTCAATTAAGTCACAACTTAACTGTGACTATCTCACAACTTAAATGTGACTGTCGTTCAGTTACAACTAAATTTGAAGTTGTGAGTGTCGTACAGTCACAACTAAATGTGAAGTTAAGACTACATTAGCAAATTTTCAAAATAATATAAAAGCCTCAAGGGCAATTTTGTCAAAACCTTATAAATTTTAGCTAACACTCATCATATGTGGGCCAAAAGATAAAAATGTCAAATGGAAAAGGCTCAAATTAAAGGGGCCAACATATTTGTAACATAATTTTAAAAACTACATTTAAATTTGGTTGTTCAATTGAAATATTATATAGTCTTCATGCTATACCAAAAAATTATTAGGATTTGATATTTAATCCTAATTTTCTAAAAAATAAAAGCCATTTTTTTATTTTAATTACACTCGCATTTATTGATAAAAGAAGTGCGAAAATAAACATCTTAAGATAAATAAGAGTACTTGAGAACTTTGCAAAAAGATTGTTTGTATAAAGTTTTTTGTATCTACTATTTGAACAAGTTTTAGTGAAGCATAAAATATGTGCCAAACTATCAATGTTTGTGCAATAAGTTCATCATGGTATATATTTCCTAAGTTTGTTAATTAGAATCAACTTTTTTATTCATCAATGTATGTAACTTGAAACAGTTAATTTTCCCCATATTGAACCCAATATTTAATTTAATTTGCAATATTTATAAGCTATGTGTGACTATAATTTACAATGCCATGCACAAGAGAATATATAAAAAATTCACATTGATGCTATAATTTATTTTATGAGAAGTCAAATTGAGGAACTTTCTTCAAATAAATTATTATTTCTTTAAACAAACCTTTTATGTATGCACAGTAATAAGTTTTATGGGACAAACTCTCTTAATTTTTTTTCAATGAATTTGCTTCGACTCTAAAAAAAAAATTCAATATATTCAAAATTGTTGGGAACCTATGCATCTGCGAGACCAAAAGAAATCCTAACATATTTCCTTATAATTTAAAAAATTTAAAGAACCTACACATGTATGAAACCAATCAGAATCATTACAAGTTCGAAATTAATCAACTATTGTCCGGTATAAAGTGCTAATAGCCCACAGTGTTTGGTGGTCAATCAATCCGCCAATGATCACTGATTGATCAAAACTCATTAGAGAAAACGTTTTCAGTCACAATAGCTAAGTGGTCCTTTCTTTTTATCTCATGATAGCTTAGAGAGTTTGTCAATCTCTCATGTAAGTCCAACTAGTAAAGCGTATGCATAAACCTAGTTCAATAATGGCAGCGACTTCCTTTTATAGTACTATTCATGGTGACATCATTAGTTTAATTTGGGGAGAAAGCAAACTAATTCAATGTTGACATGCGTCCCTTGCAACACTCTTTGCATGAGGAGGAGCCACGTGTGGAGGGAACACCCGCGGGTGAAGGCTCCTTCCATGCAACCTAGCTATATGTGTGGAGGGGCTCCAATGTAGGTAAAATGTGGTTGACCATTGGCGAGCAAGTGAGAATGTCGAGCGTCAGCAGCGATGCCCATACATAGGCCAGTGTCGGGACTTTGAGCCTTAGTCAGGAATCTGAGCATGAGTCGGGTTCTGAGCTCATGTCAGGAGTCTGAGCACAAGTCAGGGAGTCCAAGAATGCGTTGGGGGTCCGAGCACATTTCGGGGGTTCGAGCCTAAGTCGCAACTTGGCCCATTAGGCTTGGACCTAAGCTATCAAATGGGTCCCTATTCGAGCCCATACGACTTATTGTTAAGTCTATGTGACTTGTTATTTTGCTCGATAGAGAGTTTGGCACAGACAGTTAGATAACTCAAAATTTTCACTTATGTGACTTTGCCCCTTGAAAAAATAAAAGAGTCTATTAACTTTAAGGACAATTCAAAATATTAACCAAAAACACTCAAATCCACAAATTTAATTTCCAGGTCACATTCTAGATGCCCAACATTCAGCCGCCTATGACAAGGACAAAAAAGCACACGCCAAATAATAAAAGTTTCAAGCATGTCTCTGCTAATTCTTTCTTCAATTGCGGGCCGAGAATACAAAATAAAAAGTGAAACTACTCCAAGCCACAACTCACCATACTCAGAAACCACCTGAAACTGCAATCTCATCTCTAAGATCAAACTGAAATTGCTACATAACAAAAAATTTAAGATTTTCGAGACTTCTCATATTCAAATTGGTATAAAAAATTTTAGAATTCTAAAACTACAACTGAAGCTGCACCTAAACTCGCAATTGAAACTGCACCTAAATCTGCAACTGAAACTGCACTTAAACCCACAATTGCAATTGTAGCTATAAGCCTATAACAATAATAAAATGTGAAAAATCGATTTTAAAATCAAAATCAATACGAAAACAGAGGCCACAAACAAAGCGAGATATGTAATTTCACAAAGCAATCTCGCCACCAACAACACGTCTTTTGTGTGATCTCTACATTTGAAGAATGAGTTCAGCTTCGACGAAGATCTATCCTCCGTCGGCAGCGGAGCCTAATACTCTAGGCCGTGATCCGCAACCATCCTTCATTTTTTATCTCTGCAAACTCAAACGATTTATGGAGAGCGAGGAGAGAGAGAGAGAGAGAGAGAGAGAGAGAGAGAGAGAGAGAGAGAGAGGTCGTCTTTCATTTATGTTCTCTGCGAACTCACACAATTTGTGAAGAGAGAGGGGAGAGAGGAGAGAGATGAGATAGAGAGATAGAGGGGGAGAGAGAGATCGATCTGAAGCTTGTGAGTTGTGAGATCTGGAAATATATCGAAACAAAAAAGCAATGAAAATAACAACTAAAATGGACAAAGACAAACCAATAAAAGTGACTACTTAAATAAGGACACGTGGCAGACATATGCTTGATGTCTAAAATGAGTACCTGATTGTTAAATACACATTACCTAATTGTTACACAATCAAGCATAGAGTGTGTTTGGTTACATACATGAGTTGACATGTAGTATATGGTAATTAATTGAAAATAAAATTCCAGACTTTAATTATAGTGTCCTAGCTTTCAAAATGTTGCAATGTAGAATGACTTTACACCTCCTAAATTTGAACGTAAAAGAATATAGAGGTGTTTAATATTTAAAGAACTAAAACCAAGAAATGAGGCTTCTTTATTTGAGTATTGAGTAGTGAATTCAAAAGACAAGACCCCTTCTTGATGAGCTATTCATCAATGGCTTCTTGAGCTCTAATAAATCGTTCTGTGCGGAGACCAATTGGTTGAGTCGGTGAAGCAATATGTCAAAATCATCTTGGCTCCTTATGAGGCTGAGACGTACATAACGATCTTCGGCAGCAAAATCGCTACCTCTGCGCCCATTGACTTTGGCTTCTTTCAGGACTTCATAGCAATCTTTATCCTCTTCCCTCTCGCACTTCACCCATGCATAAGCTGCCATTCACAATAATAAAATTGGTATATAAAATTTAAGGTTAATAATTGATGAGGACAAAATGGGAGAGTACGTTGTCCATTCACAAAATAGAACAACACTACAACACATACCATATCCCCTGTTCAGATAGATTTGTCTAATGTTTAGTGTTCAGTTTGTAATTGTACGTCCATGTAGTTACAACCAACAAATATACAAAACAATAGTCATCTACATGGTTTTTACCACGTACTAGATTATAAGAAATTACAACACACAAGTTCAAGAAAAATAACCTTAGAAATCTAAAAAAAATAAAAAATAAAAAACTTATTGTTACTCTCACTCAGTAACATGTTGTTACTCAACACTCAGGTTGTTACATAAATAAATAAATAAAATATCTAAAAGAATCCTTTAAATCCAAAAATGAATATTCTTGTGAAATGTTGATACACCAATATATAAAATTAAGAAATAATGCATACAAGTTCAAAGAACAAAATCTTTTAAGTGTAATGGATTTTTTAAACCTTCATTATTAAGATTTTTTGTTTTATATTGGGGGGAAAGTTGGGATAAATAGTATTTTTTTTATAAACTATTGTACCAAACTCTAATTCTACATTCAATGTATCCCTTGTTTATATTCCAAATAGGCTAATTTTCGGAACTAGCTAAGCTCGTTTGAGCCCCAAGTATATTAAGCCTTTAATTTAGTAGTTGCGTTCGTGAACAATGGTATTCTACAAATTCTATATTACTTGAGATAAAACCATAAGTAATGCAAATCGACAACTTTATCGATCATAGGAGTACAAGCAATATATACCAGCATATATATGAGAATATTTAATTGATGAAATTGGAAATCATTTAATCATCTAGTTATAGTTAAATAACCAGAAGATTGAATGCAATACTTGTAAGACATTTAAACTGTCGTGATCATAATAAAATGAAAAATGATTTTTAATTTAATTAATTTTTCACTTGAATGATTTTTAATTAAATGGAATATAAGTCAGATAGTTCAGATTATTAGACTACATTGCGGAGTGAGCCTAACAATGTTATTCTTTTATTCTCTTTAAAAAAAAAAAAGTAAAGTGAGGATGTTACCTGGTGAAGGTCTTCTAGTTTTCTTGAAAAAGGAACAGTATTGTGGTGCGATTTTTTGTAGAGTAAAGCGGTTTGACACAGAGAGGGTGTTGCTCAATTTTTCCCAGCGAATCCTCATAGTGTTGTATCCGAATTCAAATATTTCCTTTCCTCCCCCTTCAACGACTACATTTAGAAGCTTCAAAGCTCTTAATTGTGCATCACGAGAAACACCCATAATACTTATGCTCATATACTCCATCATTCTTTGGTACACAGATTCATCCTTTATCACTGCCCACCTGCACAAGCCACAACAATGTAGCATCGAAATAGGATTACATGATTCTACTCGATAACTAAGACAAAAGTTTAAAATAAATGGGTTCTTCGATTTTGATTCGGCTTCCACAACTACGACATTTGTGTGTATTGTGGAACACGAGCATTGGAGCTTTACGCTCAAATGTCCCGATTGGAAATTCTAATCCAAGAAAAATCGATGCAAAAAATTTGAAAGGATTCAAATAATAATGTTAACATTTTGTTGTAATGACTCACTTTGCCCCAAAACTTTTATTAATTAGTATTTTGAAATTAAGGTCATTGATATATATATATATATATTGCCTGTTTATTCTTCCATTAAAGATGGTTACATGTCAAGTATTTGATCATTTTAGGTGTATAATTGTCAAATATCATACTCCCCCCAAATTTCTCTAATACCCTTAAATATTTGTATTCCATTTTGATGGCTAGAATTTAATAAATTTTGTAAAAACAAAACTATTCGTACCAATAATTATTATTAATATTTTTTTATCTAAGATGGTGCGGGATTCAAACTTGAAACCTCTCTTATACAAATACAGTCGTATAAATATCTCTCACGAAGGTAGGGCCTACCTACTTGGGCGACCTTGAGTTTTCCCAAGTCAAAAGAAGTGCAAGAATAAAATGATAGTTTGGTTGTTACGTACCCAAATCGAGTACCAGCATGGCCAGTGAGCTTGGAAAGTGAAAATATCATGAGATCATCATCTGCTGGAGTTGGAATGGCTGTAAAATGTGGCCAATAATACACCCGATCATAAATTGCCTTGGAATTGGGTCCATGAAGAACTGCCTCATTCAGATACCCATCGGGATTGTTTGGTGAGGTTACAAACTCAATAACATTTGAAATGTTCTGCAATATTAAGGATGCATCTCCTTCAAACTTATAGTCCATTGATCGGTAAAATTCTGTTTGCGTTTTGTAAAGCTGTAAAAGTTCAACATCAGACCATGTTAATATATATATATATAAAGCATTTATTAGCTTACGTGAAAGTCAAATGTGCTGAATTTTTCTTGTGGACTGTGGAATTTTGGCTTAGAATAATAATACTTAGGAATATTGGTTTCTTATTTTGTTTTTATTCTCTTTTTCTTGTCTAAGCCGGACTATAGTCCAGCCAGCCCTTCATGTAGCTCCGTCACTACTAGCTAGGGAGATAACTTGAAAGTGGGATGAGCTGAATTTTTTTGAGGGGTGTGAAAAAGTGGGTCTTTCAAGTAGTTCCGGCCATGGGAAGAGTAATAAGCCAACAAATTTTATATATATGGTATCAAGGCAGCAAATTCTGAATTTGAATCCTTACAATTGCATCCTCTTAATATGAGTTTAATTGCATGTGTTTGAGCTCTAGCGGTGGAAGAAGATCTACTTGCGACCGAGAGTAGTGCTAGAATATAAAACAATTGTTCGCCCTCATTATAATAACTTGGACCTTTAAAAATAGTGGTAAAGCAACAAATTTTGTTAGTGTCATTTGTTCACGCTGAATGATCCATGTCATCCTATTTTTGACACAATATTTAAATAGGGCCCACTCCATATATATATGATTTTTACGATGCGAATCGTCTATTTTTTAGGTCTCCATTAAAGGATTATTTTTGCAAAAAATTAAATAAATCGAAAATCATTTACCTACAAAAATTAAATGGTCAACATTTCAAGTGTTTATATTTTGTTGACTATTTAATCTTTGTAGATAAATGGTTTCTGATTTACTTAATTTTTTACAAGGATAATCCTTGGAGACCTAAAAAATAAATTGTTGACATCGTTGAAATTCTATATAGAGTGGGTCCCATTGAAATATTGTGTCAAAAATAGGATGTCACGGATCCGAGTTTAGTTAATAAGTTGCATGAAATTTAGTAAATTTCAGAAGTAAGAGATCTGACCTTGTAATAAGGAATTGAAGCCACAACACTCGAAGGATATGAGGAATTGAGGGAAGACAGTGCATGAACTGCAGCATTGAGAAGTTGGGTTGAGCCAGCACCAAAAACAATGTATCTTCCTTGTGTGATTGCATTACCAACAGTGGCATGTAATTTACGAATGTGCCTCTCAAGCTCTCCTGAGATGTAAGAACTATCAGAGTAGGTATAGCCCATTCGATGCCATCCTGATACTACAACTGCACTTTTAGCTGCATGTTGCCTCCAAAAAGGCTCTAAGAAATATGGATCCCCACTGCAAATTAGCAACATATAGATCGTACATAATTAAATTAGTCATGAGTCATGGGATGGTATATACTTAGTATACATTAATAATGCATATTAAGCCAACATTTTCCCTGGCGTACTACCTCATTATACATGTGAAAGATAATTAATTAATTAATTAAGCACTTTTAAATGACCAATATGCATGTTGCCACGAGACTTCGTGCAGGAAATTACTTAAAATAATTGAGGGATGAGGGATGCTTCCTACAACAAGAGCTCTGATATTAATACCATGTCAGACAACTGTTGAATTCCAAAATTTAAATTGTCAAAAAATAAACTAATTAAGCATACATGCTTAAGTAACAAAAACCACATTGATTATAAACATAATATCAACACACACAAAAAATAAGCATATATTCACAGTAGCGCATTAGAGTTAATTGGTTAGTAAGATTCTAGGGTGCTAATTAATTACTCTTTTGGGTTCACTATAAAACTTGATCAGTAATCAACTATTAATAAGTTAATTGTGGTCAAATAAATATACGAACACAATTTTTTAATAAAATATTAAAATAATTGTGACGATAATCAAATAGCTAAATAATTTTTTATTTAGTTAATTTTTTGTAAAGTTGATATTTGAAAAGAGAACTAAAAAATAAACGGTTCAGATTATAAAATCACATGGTATAGTAGGCCCAAAAAGTGGTTAGCACCATAAGAGAGAGAGAGAGAGAGAGAGAGAGAGAGAACCTTTCAGCATTTGCTGCACAACCAGTTGAAAATTCAGAGCAGTCTGGGCCTCCATAGCAAGAATTGCACTCACAAACAGGTTCCTTCCCATCAAGAACCAAGCCATCCAAGTAGGCTCTTCCATGCCCTGAGCATGGTATGGCTGCCACATGCTCAGCTTCTTCTGCTGCTCTTCTGCTCCAACTCTGCTCCCACTCTCCATCCACATACAATCTGAAGATCAACAATAGATTAACAACTACAGAAAATGCGAGGAGCACATAGTAGGAGCTTTGTGCCTTAGCCATTTTCAGTTCGTTCTTTCCTAGTTCTCTTATTCCATGCATATAATTAATAGAGCCTTTATATACATATATTTTGAGGACAAGAAGGACAAATTTTATACGTTATGAGGCTTGACGGATTCAAAATTAATATTGTTGATCTAGCTATAGGGACGTGAAGGAATTTTTAGTACAAATTAAATAAATTAGTTAACAGTTTGAAAGTTATATATACCAATAACATCAACCGTACTCTTATATACAAATTTGGAAAGTGCTTAATGCCCCAATTATTTTGCCCAACTTTTGTCTCTCAACTTATATGTCATCAATTTACTTTACAGGTTTAATTTTTTCTTTCTTAAGTTTTATTATTCTTTTTGTAGAGTCCAATATATATATGTCATTTAAGTTGTAAGAAAAAAAGTTGGAGCAAATAGCATCTTCTATATAAAAATTTTTTATAGGACAATATTATTCGATATTTTGCTAACTATCTCTCTAATAAAAGTTAAACTCACCTATATAAGATCTTAGGTCTCACTTTCATTTTATGTGATCAATAATAAAAAATTTATGGTATATATGTGACGGTTACATATAATATTCTCTATTCCACAATATATATATAGGGGACAAATCTGTGACATTCTATTTTTGACACAAATTTTCAATAGGGCCCACTCCATATAGGATTTCAACGATCCGAACTGTCTATTTTGTAAGTCTCCATTAAAGGATCATCTTTGCAAAAAATTAGGTAAATGAGAAATTATTTACCTACAAAGATTAAATGGTCAACAAAATAAACACTTGAAATGTTGACCATTTAATTTTATATGTTAAATGGTTTTCGATTTACTTAATTTTTTACAAAGATGATCTATTAATGGAGTCTTAAAAAATAAACGGTTTGGATCATTAAAATTCTATATAGAGTGGGCCCCATTGAAAAACTTATATAAAAAATATGATGTCATATATGGATCATTCTCCATATATATATATATTTGGTAAGCAAGAAACTGAAACAGTCAACACTTGACATCATCCGCATTATTAGTCAAAGCTGGTTCTACGACAGTTTAATGGATAATGTAAGAGTACAGATTGAGTATCATAACAAATTATCTGTGTGCCAAAGGGGGAACTGTGGGGAGATTTCTGGTTGATCATACCACTGTTATCAGAGCGGTTAGAAAAAGATTCTTAACAGAGCGGTTAAGAGTTTATTAACAGAGGCATCCTCTTTTATTAATTGATCAAGTTAATTTAATGATACAGTTAAAACCTTTGCAAATGTCCCCTCCCGGCATTTCAATATTAGTTAAGTCAATGAATTTCCTCAACTTGTTAAAATTTTCTGGTGCTGATCGACTTGAACTAATATCGGAGGACATTAGTTTAATCCTTGTAAATTATATATCTATATATATATATATACAGTCCTTCTCTAGAGAGGACACCCGAAATTTTTTTTTTTTTCACGGATTTCTAGCTCCAAGCGCTTGGTACAGTCATATTCTTCTTCTCCCAAGCGCTCGGCACTGGTTTGTCAGTTTTATATTAGATTTTATCCCGGAATTAAAACCTAACATGCAGCCTCCACAAGCCTTATTCTATACTTTAAGAGGGTATGAGGTGAACCATCGGGGAAATACCCTAAAAAATCGATGAAGGAAGCAGTGCTGAGTGCTTGTTGCAGCGCTCGATTATTATAAAATTCACTACCGAGACGACGAGAATCTGTAAAAAAAATAAAAAATAAAACAAAAAAAGAGATAGATGCGTCCGCCCTAGAGAAAAATTATATATATAAAAAATGACTTTTATATGATATATATAGGACCTACATACAACAATAATATCAAGTTTGATTAATAGATACAAAATATTGTACTCAAATATGAACCTTTTTATATTTATAAAAGGAAAAAATACATTTTTAGTCCCTGTGTTTTAGCTTGCAATCAATTTTAATCCTTGTGTTTTCAAAATTGTCAATTTGGTCCCTGTGTTTATGTTTGCAAGCAATTTTAGTCTACCACCACCAATTATGGAGGCGGGTTTGTGGTTGATTTCACCTATTATGCCCAATAGAGAGAGAGAGAGAGAGAGAGAGAGAAAAAAAAAAAAAAAGCTGATGGGGGAGAGAGGGATGAAGGGAGGGTGAGGATGGTGGTGGTGTGTTGCTGTCGGTTGTGGTAGGGAATAGAGGGATAATTTTGGTGGTGGTGGACTAAAATTGCTTGCAAACATAAACATAGGGACCAAATTGGCAATTTTAAAAATATAAGGACCAAAACTAATTACAAGGTAAAACACATGGGCTAAAAATGTATTTTCCATTTATAAAATTAATGACTTACAACACATATATTTGTGCACATGAAGCTCTGCAACACGTAATTCCCATTTAACATACTAGACCACTTTTTGTTTTTTTTCTCTTTCTTTGGTTTAAGATTATGAAAGAAAAATAATATTTGTTTATGAAAGAAAGATAAGTACCAAAATAGAGTTTGATATCATCTTTGTTTTGTTTTCCATTTATTTGTCAATTTTGGCATATTTATGTGATGACTTTGAATAGTCTAATGACTCTAATCTATACTGGTAAAAGTTTTCAAATCAACAAAACTCTGATACCTTGTTTGTCACGGAAACTACTTTTCATAAGCTTAAGTTGGTATTCGAGGAGGTAGCTTTCAGAAATATACATTGCATATATAATATAATGCATACTTTTCAAATTAACATATATTAGCTAAAGTCTTAACCAACGTGATAATTACAGGGTTTAAAGAAAGAAGTTCAATATAATATGCTTTGATTCTTGAATGGGTACGTAAAAGTCCATGATGATAACAATTGTGATATCGTTTTGACTTTTATATTAGCACAGAGGGAGAAAATGGACACCAAAGAATACTAAACCCAGTTTGGTGTCCTTCCGGGAAATCTTTTATATTGTGTCTATAAATGAAATAAGAAAAAAAAAAGTTGAAAATAGTTTGATCAGTAGGATACTAGATCCGAAACCCTAAAATAAATCGAATAACAAATATTTTAAAATAATAGTTTTGCTTGGTGGATTGATTAACATGCATGTTTTTTCCAACTAACTAATAAAAAATTATAAAATTTGAGTTCCTTTTTCTTATACTTTTGTGTTATGTTAGTGTATTAATTTTCACAAATAAGTGTAATAAGAAGACAATGTACATTTGTTATAAGTATCATTTTTGCGCGATTTTTCAGTTGGCACCGAGCAACAATCACAGTAACATTGTCAAATGATATATGGCTGTACAGATGATCAACATTAGTAGCGGATCAATCGGCAATTTAAAAGTGGAATTGTTTAAATTTTTTTGCAGCGTGTGCCATGTTTTGTTCTCTTATTTTGCTATTTGGACTAACAAATAAATGCAACTAGCATTTTCCACAAAATTTTCAAATTACATCCTTTTATTTGAAAAGCTTTTCTTCATAATATTATCCATGTTATTTTCTTTTAACATTTGTATGTTTAAAAAGAGCAATATTCGAGATTTATCAAACAAGATTTAGGATGAATATAAAATTATGTTTAAAAACAAAATTAGAACAATCAAAACACATTGTGATTCATTTGCCCTGTAGAAGTATTGAGTATAGATTTGGGTTTTTGATTGATGAATTGAGATCTGAATTTTATAATTGCACTCTCCATGGGAGTAAGTTACTGTCATAGTCCAATGATAAATCTCAATCAACTTCTCTATGGGTTAGGATCATCAACTGGACGGTTTATAGATTCATGTTTGAGTAATGCTACTGTTTGTGGGAAAACCCACACCGATCCAAACAGCCAATCATGGCTCTACACGTGGCTGGTCAAAACCGACTTTGGAGTTGACTTTCAACAGTCGTGCTTGGACTTCCACGTCACCTCATGGCTCGGCGTCTTATCCGTCGGATCGGATCGGCCTTCACGACGAACCCGTCAGATCCGACCCGACCCGATCTGAGGATCTCCTAATGTCCGAATGATCGTCCTTCCTAAAGATCACTCCGGTTCGGCTCGGCTGGGGATTGTCTCGGCTCTCCCCCCGATCGAACATTTTCTTCAAATTCTAGTCACAGCCGGCTATGATTTGAGGAGACAACCGCATTCGGATCGGCTCGGCATGAATATCCACATCCGACCCGATTCAACACAAACTTTATGATTACTCATGGAGGTCTATATCCAGCTCGGCTCGGCATCCCACCGCCACTCCGAGGGGGATCACATTGAGACGAAACCGCCACGCTTAAATGCACCTGACACAAATCCCCTGACAGATGGAATATCCAGCATGCATCCATGACTATTGGGGGAGTTTGTCTGAACCTTCCAACCTTGCATTTAATGGAGCATTCAATGCAGCATTGAATGCTAAGGAGCTGAGTAGCTGTGCATGCTACTAGTCCTGACCAAACGCGTGGGTCTCTGGCAACCATTCATTCACATGCAGGTAACTTACTCATCACATCTTCCTTTGCCTATATAAACCAACATATGTGCACAAACTGGGGGATCGATCAATTTATCAATCAATCTTGCTATCAATCCAGCCATTACAAACAAACACTTGCACAAACCTTTGGCTCACCAAAAAGCATACCCAACTTGCTGAGAATAACCCAGAACATTTGCCTTGTTCTTCCCATTCTCCCAAGTTCATCATTTGTTCTTCCTCACTTCCATTCAAACACCATCAAACACATATTACTGACTTCATCATCGGAGTGTGTTTGGCTGGTACCACACCGGTCCATCTCCTTTGATCTTGTGCTTGTCTACAGGAAGATCACACGTCATCATTCAGCAAGACTTCGGATTAGCCAGGTCACTATCTAAGTTGTTGCATCTGCCTTATGGGAATTTGCATCAACAGATTGGCGCTGTCTGTGGGAAGAACGTCTTCAGCCGCTGTGTTCACCTTCACAAGTGCTAAGCTCTTCCTTCACACAAGTCAGCATGACTACCATCTATCGTGACAACAGCTCTTCCTCAGGAACGTCCCGGAATGATGAACAACATCAGCCCGAGACACCTGAGAAGACCAGGGGAGCGCAACTCCCCAGGGCAACCAAATCCAAAGGTCCTTCGAAGACCAAGGCTGCTCACAAACTCCTCAGGGAGAGCCAACGACATCTGGCCGCTGAGAACGCACTTCTCAAGCAAAATAATGAGCTGCTCGCCAAACAGGCCGAACTGGCAGATGAGCTCGCACGTCATCGCGCCCAGCTCGAGAACGGCGGGAGATCGGGTTTCCGATCACGTCAGACCCGAACCAAGCAGGAGGAATTTTCGCCATCTCTTCTCGGCAAAGCGCTCCAGCCGACGTGGACGACCGTTCGGCTCGGCTAGACGCGAATAGCCCCTTCCCTGGCTTCGAGGACATGCCCCCGACCGAACAGGCCGAGTTCTTGAAATCCCACTGACTCCTCCAGCAGAAACAGGCGGCCTTCAGGAAACATTCTCCCGAGGGCCTGAGGGGAAACCGCGCCGAACCAGCTACGGACCAACAATCCCCAATCCGGTCCAGGTTGGGGGATGTCAACCCGACTGGTTCGATTGAACCCAGGGTCCCAGTCAGGAGCAGGCTCGGCTCTGCCACCAGTCAAGGCCCTTCCCCATCGGACACTCATTCGGAGAGATGGTCCGCGGCGGAACGACTAGGGGAAACCATGGTCATGTCCGACCGACGTCCGGTGAGTGAGAGAATCACTCGTCAGCCGGTAAGCGAGAGACTCGGCGACCGAACCGAGCGATCAGGGGAGAATACAGTCGAGCCGACCACTCCCGACGTGGAAAATTTGGTCCGCACTCTGGTACAAAATCAAATCCGGAGTGTCCACGATCGGCTCGGCCAGGTGGAGGTCTCCAGGGGGTACCTCGGCAGAACCGACCATGGGGAGGAACTCCCCCTCCCATACACCAGCAGGATCATGGATGTTGAGATCTCCCGAGATACCAAACCCCCCAAAATGGATCAGTATGATGGGACCAAGGACCGATACAATCATCTTGACAGCTTCAGGTACGCCATGGAAGCCCGTCAGGCGTCCGAAGCTACGAAGTGCCGAATTTTCCCCTCAACCTTGAAGGGATCGGCTCGGGGTTGGTTCCGGACCCTCCAGCCCAACTCCATCGACTCCTTCTCCGACCTTCGGAGAGCCTTCCTGGCGAGATATCGGGTTGTATCCGAACGACTCTACAACTTGAACGATATGTCGCTCATTAAACAGCAGGAAGGGGAGAGCCTCAAGGCCTATCTGATCCGCTTCAACATCGAGTATACGAAGTGCGACGATTGCGACGACAGATCAGCTAAGAATGCTCTTATGCAAGGTCTGCTCGCCGGGGGACTCCGCTCCCACCTGATGAGGAACCCTCCCTACACTTATGACGAACTTTCTGCTGAGGCCACAAAGTGGGCGCGGGCCGAGGAGTGGGACGATTAGGTGGAGGCCCTGAATCCCAGGCCGACCTCGGCCAAAAGGAAGGAGGGAGAGGTCGCGAGTCCCAAACCTCAGGTTCAATCCAAGAAGAACAAGACCGAGGAGCCACGCCAACTCCTGGGAAAGGGGCCCAAATTTGTCCAGTATACGGAGTATACCCCCCCTCAATGCCAGTCTGGAGACCATCTTCTCCAAGATCAAAGATCAGCTCACAACCGCCAAGGAGATCAAGGGACCACCCCCAGATCGGATCAAGGAGGGCGTCTTCTGCAAATACCATTCCAACCACGGCCACGTCACGGGTGATTGCTACGCCCTCCGCGACGGAATTGAGACTCTTGCCCGGGCGGGTAAGATCAATCAGTTCCTGGCTGGCGGGCCTAGGGTACCCAAGGCCACGCTGAAGAAGCCCACCAATACCATTGACGTCCAGGACGCCGCCATCGGGTCGATCGGCGGGGGTCCAACCTTCGTGGGAAACTCGAACCGATCCCAGAAAGAGTACGTCAGGCAGGCGGCTCAAGCTCACGAGTCCCTGTCGATCCAAGCGGGTCAGCCCAGCACTTCCAAAAGACAACGGAAAGACTGGGCACCGATCACCTTTGAACCGAACGAAGCGAATGAGATCATCTTCCCCCACTATGATCCGGTCGTCATAGTGGCTGAGGTGGCTGGAACCACCATCGCGCGTTCCTTCATTGATGGGGGGGAGCTCAGTTAATATCCTCTACCACTCTGCGTTCGAGCAGATGGGCATCGGCGAGGACAAGTTGGAGGCGGACACGCCCGCCTTGATCGGCTTCGGGGGAGAGGTGGTCCAGCCCCTCGGACACATTTACCTTCCCCTGTCGCTCGGGAAGGGGCCGATCAAAAAGACTTGCATGACGTACTTCATCGTCGTCCAGCAACCGTCGGCTTACAACATCATCCTGGGCAGACCAGCTCTGGTCGACCTTGATTGCATAGTCCACTACGCTAACCTCCTTATCAAATGTCCGGTGGGCGATGATTGCATTGTCATCCAGGGAGACCAATGCTCAGCTCGGTCTTGCTACGCCACTTCAATCAAGCAGAAAGGTCAGCTGCCGAACTCCCAGGAACTTGATTCCATCGCCGATTCGGGCAGGTGGCCGAGGGCGGAAACGTTCGACTTCACTTCCGAGCCGAACCCAGACTCTCGGCCCCTTCCCGTCGAGACCTGGGAGGAAGTGCCGATCTCGGACGATACCCCAGATCGGCTCGTCCGAGTGGGGACTCAGATCAGTCCCGAGCAACGCTCAGCCATAATCGACTTCCTCCGTGCTAATGCGGAAGTGTTCGCCTGGTCTTACGATGACATGCCAGGCATATCGTCTGACGTGATCACCCACAGGCTGAACATCGACCCGGGATGCAAACCGGTTCGTCAGAAGAGGAGGTCATACGATCCGGTCCAATACGCCGCCATGGTTGAGGAGGTAACCAAGTTGCAAAACAACGGGTTCATCCGGGAGGTCAACTATCCCGATTGGCTTGCCAACGTGGTCATGGTAAAAAAGAACAACGGGAAGTGGAGAATGTGTGTGGACTTCACCGACCTGAACAAGGCTTGTCCCAAGGACAGTTTTCCTCTACCCAGAATAGATCAACTCGTCGATGCAACAGCAGAACATCAACTCCTCAGCTTCATGGACGCCTATTCTGGGTACAATCAGATTCTCATGCACAAATCCGACCAGGAAGGCACATCCTTCATAACTGATCGCGGCATGTACTGCTACAAGGTCATGCCCTTCGGTCTCAAAAACGCCGGAGCCACCTACCAAAGGCTGGTCAACCACATGTTCAGATCTTCCATAGGCAAATCCGTAGAAGTTTACGTGGATGACATGCTGGTTAAAAGCATAAAGGCGGACGATCACGTCAAGGACCTCTCAGACATGTTCGGAGTCCTAAAAGAATATCAGATGCGGCTGAACCCGGCCAAGTGTGTCTTTGGAGTTCGGTCAGGCAAGTTCCTTGGCTATCTGGTCAGCCAACGGGGGATAGAGGCCAATCCGGAGAAGATCCAGGCCTTGATTAACATGAAGTCCCCAAGGACACGCAAGGAAATCTAGAGTCTGACTGGAAGGGTCGCCGCCCTGAACCGATTCATCTCAAAATCTACTGACCGGTGCCTCCCTTTTTTCAAAGCTTTAAAGGGAGCAGGGAAGGGCATAGAGTGGACCCCCCAGTGTGAGCAGGCCTTTCAAGACCTGAAAAGGCACATGGGGGAACCCCCTATCTTATCCAAACCGGAAAAGGGTGAAGCACTTTTTCTCTACCTCTCCGTTTCTGACTCGGCTCTCAGCTCAGTTCTGGTGAGAGAGGTCGGCGGCGTGCAGCGTCCGGTCTTCTATACGAGCCGAGCTCTCACCGATGCCGAGACCAGGTACCCAAAATTCGAGAAGATGGCTCTCGCCCTGGTCAGCTCGGCTCGGAAATTAAGACCCTACTTCCAGGCTCATTCAATCGTCGTCTTGACTGATCAGCCGCTCAGGCAAATCCTTGCCAAACCCGAGACTTCGGGTCAGCCCATCAAGTGGTCCATCGAGCTTGGCGAGTTTGACATCATCTACCGTCCCAGGATGGCCATCAAGGGTCAGGCCATGTCAGACTTCATCTGCGAGTCAACCACCGCAACGGGAGATCCACCGTGCGCCGACGCTACGCCAATCACGTCTGATCCGGACACAAATGGCGATCGCACCCAGGCTGATCTTCTCACCTGGACCCTCTACGTGGACGGATCGTCCAACACAATGGGAAGTGGAGTCGGGCTTGTTTTGATCTCCCCAGAACAGGTTGTGGTGGAATATGCTCTTCGCTTCAGATTTCAAGCATCTAACAATGAAGCAGAGTATGAGGCACTCATCGCCGGACTCCGATTGGCAAGGGAGCTCGGTGCGACCAAACTGAACATCTTCAGCGACTCCCAACTCATCGTCAATCAGATATTGGGAGAGTATGAGACTTGAGAGTCTAGCATGACCGCCTACCTCGAGAAGACCCGTTTGCTGCTCGGGAACTTCCGCGAGTACAAGTTATCCCAAATCCCGAGGGCAGAAAACTGCAGAGCCTATGCCTTGGCACGCCTGGCCTCGGCCACGGATACCGGATCCGCTAGGCACGTTCCAGTTGAAATCCTGGATATGCCTAGCACTGCCGAAGAACGATCTGCCGTCATGCAAACCGAGGCCGAGCCGAACTGGATGACGCCGATCATCAACTACTTGGTCTCCGGGATCCTCCCCCCGGAGAGGGACAAGGCACGTCTCATCAAGACAAGGTCGGCTCGGTTCAGCATGATCGATGGTCAGCTCTACAAGAGGAGCTTCTCCCTACCCTACTTGCGATGTGTCACCCCCCAAGAAGGTCAGGACGTACTGAGGGAGATCCATGAGGGGATATGCGGAAACCATTCCGGAGGAAGAGCCCTCGCCTACAAGACGATCAGACAGGGTTACTTCTGGCCCACGTTGAACAAGGACGCAGATCATCTCTCTCGCGCCTGTGTCAAGTGCCAGCAGTTTGCCGCGGTCCCCCATCAACCTCCCCAATTGCTGACCTCCATATCCAGTCCCTGTCCATTCGCGCAATGGGGACTCGATCTGATCGGCCTCATGCCGAAGGCGAAAGGGCAAGTAACAATGGTCGTGATAGCGGTCGACTACTTCACAAAATGGGCCGAGGCTGAGCCGCTAGCCACCACCACAGCCGAACGAATGGAAACTTTCGTCTGGAGGAACATCATATGTCGGTTCGGCATGCCGCACACCATCATTGCGGACAATGGCAAACAGTTCGACTGCAAGAAATTCAGAAGTTTTTGTTCACGTCTGAACATCAACTTGCGCTTCACCGCCCCTTACCATCCGCAATCGAACGGGCAGGTCGAGGCCATCAACAAGATCATCAAGAAGACCTTGAAGACCAAGCTTGATAATGCTAAAGGGAATTGGCCTGAACTCTTGTCAGAGGTGCTATGGTCCTACCGAACCTCCTATCGCAATTCCACGAAGGAAACACCTTATGCATTGGCATTCGGAACCGACGCTGTCGTTCCGGTCGAAATGGGGACTCCTTCATTTCGGACCGGCACATACAATCCGGAGACCAACGACGCCGGACTTCGGCTCGGCCTAGACATGATCGAGGAGAGGCGAACCGACGCCAATCTCTGTCGAGCCGCCTACCAACAGAAGGTAGCCAAATACTACAATCAAAGGGTCAAGTCCAGGAGCTTCGGATTGGGCAGTCTCGTCATGAAGAAGAATCCTCTTGCCGTCAAGGAGAGCTCATTCGATCCGAACTGGACCGGACCATACAGGATCACAGGCATAGTCAAGCCTGGCACTTACAACTTGGCCACTCTAGCTAGGAAGCCTCTCAAGCACAGCTGGAACGCTGAACACTTAAAGACTTATTATCAGTGAACTGTAGTTAGGATCGGGGACTGTCCGACCTAACATTGGTTCCAATCAATGAAAGGATGAACACATTTTGACTCATCTTCTTCTTATTTTTTCGAAGCAAACACTGGGGACTCTACTCCTATACACTTTCAACAAAGAGGAAAGATCTAAGTGTTTCCCTCGAAAAAATAATAAACTCATGTGCCGAGCTGGCGAGCCATTTCCGGCCCGATGTTCGGCATATTACAGACTCATCAGGTCTATAAACTCATGTGCCGAGCTGGCGAGCCATTTTCAGCCCGATGTTCGGCATATTACAGACTCATCAGGTCTATAAACTCATGTGCCGAGCTGGCGAGCCATTTCCGGCCCGATGCTCGGCATATTACAGACTCACCAGGTCTATAAACTCCTGTGCCGAGCTGGCGAGCCATTTTCGGCCCGATGTTCGGCATATTACAGACTCATCAGGTCTATAAACTCATGTGCCGAGCTGGCGAGCCATTTCCGGCCCGATGCTCGACATGGTACAGACTCATCAGGTCTATAAACTCCTGTGCCGAGCTGGCGCGCCATTTCCGGCCCGATGCTCGGCATAGTACAGACTTACCAGGTCTATAAAAATCTCTGGCCGAGCCGAAGTGACTTTCTACAAGTCCTAACGTTCGACAGGATATTTCTAAAAGAAAAATATACACTCCAACCAAAACTTTCATCGTGCATGCCGAGCCGATCTGAAAGTAGGTTTGAATATTTTTCTCAAAAACAAAATTCCTAAATATCTCGATGGGTATACCGAGCCCATCTGGGATCACTAGGGTTTTCAAAATTCCAACTTAATCTTCATCATGCTTATCAGGCTGATCCGAAGACAATTGGGAATTTATCATTACTATTCATTTCATTGCGATCGGTATGCCGAGCCGATCTCAAAATGCCTTTTGTTTTTATCATAATCGTTACTTTTATCACTTTCTTGTTCGTATGTTATTGGTTATGTCTTTAGCTTAAATTCCGAGCTGAACTGACAACAACTTGTTTCATAAAAAGAAAATACTGATAAATTAAACAAGATAAATCCAAATACAGATTGTTCCAAAATCAATCGAACCCGAGCCACACATCGGCTCGGGGATAAAACATAAAAAATAAAAACACAACAAAATCATGCAGATCGCTCGGCAGGCCCCTCCAGGATCGGGTCGGTGGACTCTTCAGGCGTCTCCTCGCCGAGCTGCACCACCTCAACCCCGCCGATCTGCATCTCAGCATTGGGATCGGATTCGGGGACTGGGGGGATTGGGGTCGGCTCGCACTCCGGAAACGGGGGATCCTCCTGAGTCGGCTCGGCCGTGGCTGCCACCACCTCGTCGGGAACCTGGTGATCGGGAGGGGGAAGGTCTTCATGCTGACTTCCCTGGGTATCCTCCTCTCCATCGGACTCGCCGAGGAACGAGACATCCCAGTCCGGCCTCTTCGACCGGATCTCCTCCAGAAGCTCATGATACCCTTGAAAGTGGGCATCAGCCAGCACCTGGGCGCTCGGAAGCCCGGCCCATCGCCGAGACTCAGCCGCCCTCCGTTCAGCCTCCTCAACGTCTCGCTGAAGCTGGTCAGCGAGTTGGCCCAGGTCCGCCGCTTTCTGCTCCGAGGTGAGAAGCTCTTTACTGAGCCGAGCGACCTCCACCTCTCTTTCGGCCAGCTTGGACCGCAGACCAGTCTACCGTTCGCGCTCGGCCTTCACCGCCCGCTCGGCCTCGGCCAACTTCTCCCTGAGCTCCTGGTTCCGCTCCCGAAACCTTCCCATTTTGGCTTCGGCCTCGACAGCGGCGTGGGCGGCTTCAAACTGCTTGAGGGCGTGCTGCAAAACAATTAAATTTATATGTCCGATCCGAACGGGGTAAACATAACAATCCGAAGTGAAAGGGACTTACCAACATGGCCTGGCGGGACGTGCTCAGAGCCTTCTGGCTGAAGCTCGGCTCCTCCTGACCGGCCCAAAGCCCCTCCACTATCCTTGGCGTTATCACGCGCTTAAAGCCCGTGACGAACAGCTCGATGGAGGGGTCTACTTCCACCGTCTTCAGGGGTGCCGAGCCACATCGGCACTGGGACCGCTGGGCTTGGCCCGAGCTCTTTTCTCAATCCGGGCCTCTGTCTGAGGGGCTTTCCTCTTTTTCCCTTGCCGAGCCGACCTCGGCACAGAAGGCCCAGGCTGGGCTGTCGTAGCAACGAGAGCCTGGACCGGCTTGGCAGGGGCCCGCCCCGCGGCCCTCCTCTGGACGCTCCGCGCCGCCCTCTTCCTGAGCCGAGCTTCCATCTCGGCGGGATTCATTCCCTTCTCGGCTCGCGGATTCCACCTGGGTACAAACCAGGAGATCCCACTCGACCTGATTTGGGTTTCCCCGAGCAGGAACTTGGTCGATAGGTATTCTGCGGGCGAGCTCCTCACTACGGCGATCTGATCCCTGAGTTCGCCCCGGAGTTTGCCCTTATTCCAGCCAACTGCAAAAACGAAACATAAAGAGTCAGTTTCAAAAAAACAAACAAAGCAAAAATAAACAAAGTCACTCTCGGATCGGCTCTCCCAGAAATCCAATGCCCACCTGCAATCCTAAACGCCCTAGGAACCCTAGCCAAGGGAAGAATGTTCGGGTCGGCGAACTCCCAATCCCCAGAAACGAAGAAATATCTTTTCTTCCATGTCTTCTGGGAGGAGGGATTCCCACCGAAGAGTGGCCCCGAATACGCCTGGAGGTTGTAGAATCCGAGCTCGCTCTGCTTCGACCTCAGCGCGTAGTTGCAGAAGAGAAGATCCTTGTCTGGTACACACTTGTGCACCTTGTGCCACAAGATGTGCATAGACAAAATTATTCTATACACATTTGGGTTCAACTGGTGCGGTGCCGCGCCGATCGTCGCGAGCCAGTCCTGCAGGAAAGGGTGCAGGGGAAGCCGAACCCCGTTTTCAAACATTTCGGGGTACATTGTCACCCACCCTTTTGGGGGCTGGCTCGGCTTCTCTCCCCTGATCGGCAACCTCGTCAAGACGGATTCGGGAATTGAGTATCTATCCCTCAAGTCCCTGAGATGATACTCGATCATCTCATTGGGGATCTGATCGGCCTTCCATGCCAATTCCTCATAGAAATCCGGGTCGATTGGACTCCCCGTCACCTGCTGAGCCGAGGCCGAGGTGGACGCATCGTGACCCCTGTCCCTTTCGTGTGAACCCGAGGTGAGTCTGCTCGGAATGGTCGCGATCAGCTCAACGTCCAGAGGTTCCTCGTCATCACCTTCGGCCACCCCTTGTTTGCCGATCGGAACTCAACACTTCGGGGTTTTCCTGATCTCCCTGAGATCGGCACTCCTCGCCTGGATTGTGATCCAGCGCCGAGCTGACCTCGTCTAATTCTTCGGACAAACCATCCCAACTCGCCTCACCTGCCGGTGGGCTTCGGCTCAGCTCGGCGTCACTTTCCCCATCAAAAGCCTCCCCCGAGCCGAGCCTACCACTTGAATCCGTGGTCGACATGGCAAACACCTTCTCTCTCTCTCTCTCTCTTACCTTTTTGGATTGAAAAGTGCTTTTTCAAGAACACTCAAGAACACACCCAAAACCCGAAAAACACAAAAACTCAAGAATGGACAGAATCACTTACTGGTTTTTGTCCGGCCAATCTCTTCACCCCTCACACACTCGGAATAGCTTCGCCTATGGCTACGCTTGCCCAGAACTGTGACCGGACTGCTACGCTGACGGCGGAGAAGAAAGGAGATTCACGGTGGAGGAGAGTTTGCGGAGAAAGAGAGTTGAAGTTTTCTGAAAAAAACTGGAAAGTGAAAAGGAAGAGAGAGAGGATAGCTACTTATACCCCATGCAAATCAGATCTCAGCCCTTCATTTTTGGCGCTTCACATGCTAGATCTTGCCACGTGTCCACGTTTAAAAATACCCATAAATGATGTGACCCTTACGTTCCCCCATGCAGACACCAAAACGTCTCTTCACCTGCTCTCGAAAATCTTTTGGCCAAACACAAGTCATCATTTGCTCAGATCTTCGGGAAGATTGGCCTGCTCGGATCGGAACCCGATATCATTTCGGTTCGGACCAAACAACATATCATTCCCCAGGGAAAGCCACACTTCAACTTCCAATGCACCACTGTTTGTTCGGATCGAAAGCTGGGGGACTCCTGTTTGTGGGAAAACCCACACCGATCCAAACAGCCAATTATGGCTCGACACGTGGCTGGTCAAAACCGACTTTGGAGTTGACTTTCAACAGTCGTGCTTGGACTTCCATGTCACCTCATGGCTCGGCGTCTTATCCGTCGGATCGGATCGGCCTTCACGACGAACCCGTCAGATCCGACCCGACCCGATCTGAGGATCCCCTAATGTCCGAATGATCGTCCTTCCTAAAGATCACTCCGGTTCGGCTCGGCTGGGGATTGTCTCGGCTCTCCCCCCGATCGAACATTTTCTTCAAATTCTAGTCACAGCCGGCTATGATTTGAGGAGACAACCGCATTCGGATCGGCTCGGCATGAATATCCACATCCGACCCGATCCAACACAAACTTTATGATTACTCATGGAGGTCTATATCCAGTTCGGTTCGGCATCCCGCCGCCACTCCGAGGGGGATCACATTGAGACGAAACCGCCACGCTTAAATGCACCTGACACAAATCACCTGACAGATGGAATATCCAGCCTGCATCCATGATTATTGGGGGAGTTTGTCTGAACCTTCCAACCTTGCATTTAATGGAGCATTCAATGCAGCATTGAATGCTAAGGAGGTGAGCAGCTGTGCATGCCACTAGTCCTGACCAAACGCGTGGTCTCTGGCAANTGGGGGATCGATCAATTTATCAATCAATCTTGCTATCAATCCAGCCATTACAAACAAACACTTGCACAAACCTTTGGCTCACCAAAAAGCATACCCAACTTGCTGAGAATAACCCAGAACATTTGCCTTGTTCTTCCCATTCTCCCAAGTTCATCATTTGTTCTTCCTCACTTCCATTCAAACACCATCAAACACATATTACTGACTTCATCATCGGAGTGTGTTTGGTTGGTACCACACCGGTCCATCTCCTTTGATCTTGTGCTTGTCTACAGGAAGATCACACGTCATCATTCAGCAAGACTTCGGATCAGCCAGGTCACTATCTAAGTTGTTGCATCTGCCTTACGGGAATTTGCATCAACAGCTACTAACACCATTTAAGCAATCGAAGATAGGCATCGAACACCATTTCAGTTTGTCCAACCGATGGTTTGGATTCATATTTGAGTAATGCTACTAACACCAAACAAATTTCAACTAACATAATGGTGTTTCATTTGTGACACTGTATCAGAGCCATGTCAACAAATCCGCAACAATCACTAATGACAAACGTTGCAATATGATAGAACATTAGCTTATCAACTCAGGCTGTATAGAAAAAAGGCCGAACGACAAATTTGGTCATGGTAATTTGCTAGGGGTTTCATTTTTGTCCCTATAATTTTAATTTTAGCAATAATAGTCCTGAACTTAATGTTACAATTCGAGGACAAGTTTAGGATTTCATCTATTTTCGATTTACAAAATTTACGTCATTCGACCACTCAAAAATCAAATTCTCATTTCAAGGATAATGGCACTATCTCAGCAAACAACTAATATAATCACTCAGAAAAAAGCCTCAATGAGCACACATCACGAAAATAGAGAACTCTAAAATTGTCCTCGAATTGCAACATCAGGTTAGCACAAGGGTAGTATTGTCAAAATTGGAACTACGGGAATAAAAGTGGAAACCCTAGCAAAATACAGTGACCAAAACACAAAGCAGAAGCAACAAGGTGCAGAAACCACAACACAGACTGATATCTAATATCTTCTGTCAATTTTTTTTTTTCCTCTATTAAATTAATTAGTTCAATATATATGCATAACACTTCATATACTAAAGAAAAACTATAAAAGTAAGGATTGTATAGGAATACAACTCGATCTTTATGGATTGCATAAAGTCAGTGCCGCTTGGAAGAGGTTGACTCCTGATCCCTGGCGCGCCTTTGCTCCAGTATTTGCTTTGCCCTTTCCAGAACGCCAAAGAAAATTGAACCTCCAATACCTATCCACAGTACCCTTGGCCCAATACCCTGCAGCAAATGGCAGAAGAGAAGCTCACCATTTTGCCAGCTATTCATAAGATGAAATCTTCTTTATGCATGTTTGACATTAGTATTTTGCGTAGGCAAATACTATATGTTTTAATTTTTTAGCAGATACCATATTAAGTATGAGTTTTAGATGATTGTTTTCAAATGTTTCACTGTATTTGGCCAGAAGGCCAGAACTTTAAAAGTGCAAGTTTTTCTCTACAAATATATAATCAAAGAAACAATTGAACTAGCCTTGCACAATACAAAAAGGGGGGCACTATTCCCACTCCTCATTTGTCTTTCTGCACTCCTCTTTTTAATTTTATTATTTTAATATTTTTTATTATTAATTTAATTTTCCAAATTACCCCTAACATCTTTTTCACTTTCTAGAACGGTGGTTTCATTGTTTAGTTCCTTTCTCTTTAGCCTATGATACCTCCAATTCAAAGCAATGTTTTCAATGGAGGATCATAATCTCGGCCACTCAAATATCCCAACATACAGAAATTACTCCCTTCATTCGTTTTGACCTGGGTTTGGGAGCTCATATGCAAATAACGACAATGGAATAATAATCAGACACCATTATCCCAATCTGAGTCGAATCTGGGTTTAGGAGCTCATTTGTTTTATCCCAATATGACACCATTAACTTGTAGACCGAGATTGAATATTATGTATATTCATTTGATTTAACCTTCATTTGCTTAATACAGAGATATATAATCAGAGCTGGGCTATTAACTTCTAGTTCATACTAATTACTTCAAAATAATAAAACCATGATTGAATGTTGTGTAAATTTGGCCAGTTTAAAGAGTTTCAAATTTCAATGTGGTGGAGACAGAGGTTACTGTGGTATGCTCTAATGATGGGTATTGGTCATTCAGTCATTCCCAGTAACAATTGTGGATGAAAATGGAAGAAACCAAAAGGGATTCTGTTAAAAAGATCACAAAAAGATGAACTCTTCCACACAGTTGAGAATGTAGGTATCATAGGCAAAAAAATGAAGTAAACAATGAAACCCACAATTCTAGAATGTGAGAAAGATGTTAAGGATAGAGTTAGAAATTAAATTAATGAAAAGATATTAAAATAATAAAAATAAGAAGAGACTGTAGGAAGACAAATCTGGAGTGTGAATGCCGCCTCCCTACAAATAATAGTATGTTTGCTTCCTCAAGTCAATATAGAAAATTATATATTTTTTTCGCATATTTCCTTTCCATTTGATCCTCCAAGGCAGCAACAGTGCACTAAAAAAGTAAAAATAGCATTCAACAATTAATTTGATATTCTAACAAGCTATGAGAGTAGTAGTGCGTTTCTGTGCTAGGGCATGGGAAGAATGGGGTAACATATATCTAATAGTCTCATACTCTTAAATTGGTGCAACGCATTGTAGAACCAAGAAATAGGAAAAGGGAGAACACAATGACACATAGACACACTTGACCCAAGACCTAAAGGAGGTAAACATGTTGCAATGTCTGCAAAACTTTAGGTCTGACATTGCAATATCTCAAAGGTCATAACTCGGGGCCCAAAGTGCAATTTCACCCAAACTACTCAGAGGACCCTGAAAACCTTCAAAAAATACCCAAAAGGACTAAGAGTTCATTTCCTAACTATAAGGACAATAAGGATATTATTGCATAACTTTAAGGACAAAAATACGTTGGTTTTCAATTTTCTGTCACACACTCAAACGCTCATGCAACGCTTTGTTTATTTAATTTTTTTCCGTTGCAGTTGCAATGGCTAAAAAGTACAATTACAATGGTATTTTTGGGTTATTATAGGTGATTTGGATGTGTGAGGATGTGTTTTAGCATGGTTTACCACATTTTTTGGTTTATTTTATAGTTTTTCGAAATTGTCCTTTTTTTTTTTTTTTGGTACAGTTGCAGTTGCACAACTTGCACCAGAAACTGGATGAGTGTTTGAACGCACGATGCTCAGCGTGAGTGTCATGTTGTCCTCTTAAGTACATTTGAAGGTTGTGAGGTCATTATAAGTCAAGGACTCTTGTTTTTCATAACTGGCTGAAATTGTACAAATATTTGGGAAGCAATATTTTTTTGGTTATTGGAATAAATAACAAAAGAACAAATGAGAAGGGGGAAGGGAAAGAAAATGCAAACCAAATAGAATTCAATATAATGAATAAATATATGATGTTTTTGAACTGAGAGGGGAGGTGTTCGTCGAAATCCTAGAAAATAGAGCCCTAAAAGAAATCAAATTTCTTAGCATACATTTTAGTTGCCTCAAATATGAAAGAAGAGAAGAGAAACACAATTCCACTTTGACATGACAATTATCAAGTAGAACAGAAACAAGGAATGGTCAAACCTTCCAAAAAGCAGGACTTCCTTCTTCTCTCATTATGGTCCTAACACAATCACAAATTCCTTGGTACTGGTTTTCTGATCCCTGCAATGGTTTAGAAGAGAAAATGATGGAAAGAAAATATTTATAAAAGAATTCCTCCAAAAGAAGAAGAGGAAGAAGGAATCACTACCTGAACCATTAATCTCGTTTTTATCACATCAAGAGGGGTAGTTACAGCTCCAGTTATTGCACCTGCAAGTTAGTCAAAGTAGACTGAAGAGCTTTTCTTAAACAGTGCATTATATATGCATGATTCACTTAACACATATAAGGTACTAAGTAGTTGTAAAATGAGAAATCTTGGGCAATCAAAGCAAACATGCACAGCTTCATTTCTTGAGAAAAAATGCTGGTAGTGGCCTCAGGCCTGTATGGTATTCAAACAGATCAAATGAGGGCTATACATCAAACTATCCATCTGGAAAGTGACAACCATGAAAAAAAGGAAGTCATTTTTCACTCAGTATGAGAATTTAACTGCATTTACATAAATGTCCACATCCTTGAGCTGTACAGAATAATGCTGCAACAAGGGGTTTTGCAATTTTATCTTCTGTTTCTACTGTTACACAAATGCTGCCTGAAGTTTATTGGTGCACTCATTACAGAATACATGTCGACGTGCAAAATGATATCTTGACTACAAATTTTGTATTTCTTTCTTCTTTCAAAAAGTTTGTTTATATAACTACGAAGACATCAGAATTTTGGATTAGGAACCTATCATTAGAATGGTATTCATGGTATGCATTTTTGACAGTTACATATGTTGAAGGTCAAGACTATGGCTAGCCACATTGATTTTGTAGCCAGACTAGGTAGTGAATCCTAAATGAGAAAACAGAGAAAGTTTGACTCAGAGCTACTTTAGAGACCCCAATGCAAGGAGGCAGGCTAGAATTTTAAAACACAACAATTACGTGTATATGTATAATGTATATATCAATGTATACATACATTCATATATACATAAAGAACCCAAGATAAATATCTTAGTATAACAGGAAACAAATTACAGACAGCATGGTTAATAATTAAAGAACCCAAGATAAATTCAGAAGTTGTATGGCATTTTAAGTTACCAGCAAAAGCACCAATTATAGCAATCTCAGGGTCATTCAGATCTCTTCGTGCCTACAGGAAAGACAGAATTCAGTCATTTTTCCAACACACACTCGCTGACACACTCAAACACACACATACGCATACACATGTAAGTATGTATCCAAGTATTCCCGTGTCAACTAACAAAATATTTTAGTCAAAGAAATGAAACTGCTGAAACATATTTAGGCAGCATTTCGATGGCTTCTAGCTGTGAGTTAACATAATTAAATCATGGCTCAATTACATTTTTGGCCCTTGTACTTTGGACCTGATTACACTGCATTCTTTTTCGTGTCAATTTTTTTAAAATGCCACGTGTTGGTCATGTGAAAGGTTATTATAGTCACTTTACCAGCAAAAAAGTAATATGCAACCTTTGTGAGCAGCAACATGAAAGTCTATTAATGGAAATATTATTTTCAACCCAATTGCAATCATAATAAACTATAAGAGTAGAATTGCAAAAATCGAAACTATTGGGACCAAAGTGGTATCGAGTCCAAATTAGAAGGACAACATGTAATTTTGCCTTAAATGATTTTCCGACACATGCACACACATACACACATGTTTGTATGTATCTATGTATGATCCATATATTCCATGCAGATAAAATATATATATATATTTGAGAGGAAATAGTGAAGCTGCAGAAAGCTTTGTAGGCAGCATTCCAATGGCTTCTAGCTGTGAGTTATAAATAATTAAAGTTTGATATTTTATATGGAAAATGAGGCTTCAGTTTTGAACAAGGACATTTGTATTTATTTCACCAATTCCTAGAATATCTCCATCAATAATGATATAAATACTCCTCTCCTACCGCTAGTTTAAATCCTATTCGAAGCTGCTCGTAGATGCAAAACTGAATGGCATCAAATGGTAAATCTCGCAACAGGAATGACCCGTACCCCTGCAATCTCAAAAGGAGGTCAAGGCATAAGCACCAAAAACATTTCAAAAATTAATAGCAAATAATTTCACATGCATAAATGTATCTAGAATCTAGATAGCTTATGATGAAAGAAAACGCAATAATCTGATTGTAAAAATTGCTGTCACAACATCAGAAATTTATTTCAGAATAAGTAATCCATTGTTTTCTATGAGGAGATATTTGTTAGGTTAAACTAAACAGTGAAACATCAGACTGAAAAGTTGACTCAGATGAGAAATTTAGAATGGAGAACAGTGAGTGTAATGTACCGCATAAAGACCTTTGAAACCCTCCTTAGCAAGAATAAGGCGCACAGCATCTGGGGCTGAAGAAAATTGTGCAGTTTGCATCCTTGTCTTGACAACCTAAAGAGACGAAATGTTAACAAACACAAGAGTGCAATAAAGAATAGGAAAAAAAAATTAAAAATTGAAAAATATTGAACTTAACTACCTCTGTCGGCACTCGTACAACAGAAGAAGCAGCACCTCCAATAGCACCTGCAGTCTGATTGAAGTCTGAATACCTCTTAAAATAACAATGGCCTCATCCAGTACATTGAAGGTTAACTTCTCCCTATCATCACTAGTAGAGTGAGAGGTGATGTTTAAGTGAGGCAAAATAGTTTTACTACCAAACCATCAGTCTCCTTACGCATTAATGAGAACACCCATTAGTGCCTTTTAGGCTAATCCATGAAAGGTGAGTATCAGATCTCATTGCATAGGCTACTAATATAAATATTTTTAACCTCTGTGAAGTTATTTATGCCACGATGACAGGATTATATTAATTTTTCTGTGATAAAACAAAACTCTTTTAGTAGCTTGTTAATAAACCCTCATCAGACAACCTTCACTCATGTGCCCCCTTTGAAGTAATTTATGCCACAATGAGAGAGAGGATTCAAATGAGGAATGGGGAAAAAAGAGAAAATGAAGGAGGATGAATGTGTTTACTAGGACATTGCATATATGTGCAGCACATAACTATTACATTATTGAAGAAGCATTTTCCTAGCATCAAGAAAATTCTGTCAACATAAATGCAAAAGCAGGTTGCATACCAAATGAGCTAAAGCACTAAGGTTTTCTGGGAATGACTTCAGCAGTTTTTGCTTTGTCGGTTCATATACACCAATGAATATGGCTGAAGCCCTGTAAAGAAAAGAAAATTCATCAACCACATGACACACAATAAGAAAATATAAGTCAGGATAGTGGAAATAACTTGAAAACCTATAATATAACTTCTCAAAATTAAAATCTGCATTTTGTTCCAATGGAACAAGACACTGCTATATATGTGTATTTTCATGATCGGCACTATTTCCCCATGATTGGATGCTTGTTTGAATGGAAAAAAGCCATAGATTTAGATTCAACTATGCATATGATTACCATGTAAATGTTTATAAACAAAAAGAAGGGCACCGAATCCTCATGACTATTCATTTCCATTTGCAATGCTATTTCTCAGTTAGTGTCCACAGAATTGAGAATGATTGACAGAAGTCTTGTGCCAACAGCAATAATATGGAGGATTTTCTCATGTATTAGGCCAAAATGTAAAAGTAAATAATCAAATATGACTCTTCAAGCCAGAAAATAAGATGCAGACTCAATAAACCCCCCCATTGAATTACAGGAGGAAGACAACTTCATAAGGAAAAGTAATTTGCAACAAAAGAAAAAAAAAAAAAAANAAAAAAAAAAAAAAAAAAAAAAAAAAAAAAAAAAAAAAAAAAAAAAAAACAGAACAAAGAACAAAAAACAATAATGCACCCTGCAAAGAAGGAAAAAATATAAATATCACAACAAATATCTATACACAAAAGTTAAGAAAGAATGTTGTTTTAAAAATTTCTTAATAGGTTCCACAGAAAAATAAATAATGTATCAAAAGTAAAGGAAAATGGATGTTTGGCCCATGAACCTTAGGTGAAGTGGCATGGGATGGGTAAGTGCAGAGATCTTATGTTCAAATCCTCATGCAAGCAAAAAAGAAAAGAAGCATAGCTGGTTTTGAAATTTAAATGAACTCTCATATTTAGAAAAATTGGATACAATATATTGATGCATGTAAAGCTTGTTTAGTTTATCATGCTCAAGGTTTCAGATGGCTTAGGCCCAAAAGTTAGGTTTGGCATTAAAGATCACATCAAAGGAATATGACAACACCAAAATACACAATCTGCATGTACGTATAGGGAAGTTGAGGAAATGCCTATCTGATAACCAAGTGTACTTCCTGCCCAATTTTTTTGAAATAAATAAATAAATAAATAAAAAGGTGTACTTACGGTAAGACACCAGCAAGGTTTCCAGCCAATCCAGAATATAGACCATTCAACATAATTTTCCCTCCAGCATGGGCAGCCTGAATGGGACACATCAAAAGAAAATGACAACAATTTTAAAAACAGTAATGAGGACCAAGAATTACATAAAAAGAAAAAGTACAAGTAGTGAACCATGCAATTATAAAACAGCTCTATTCATTCCCTAAATAGAAAACTGTAGAAACCATATGCAATGGTATAGGTGTTGTTGAGCAAAGCGTACCATATCACCTGAAAATACACTCAACCAATAAATTAAGAACCCATAAGAAGAAATATTCGTGAAGATCATCGGACTTGAGTCAAGACTATCTAGCCACATATGGTGGCATTGCAACAATCTTGTCACTCCATCATGTTTGATAATTTAAGCCAATAAAAAATCAGCAAAGTAGCATCAGGCAGTGACTGCATATTAATATATAAATGAAGGAGACGACTCTTCTACCAGAAATTACAAGCAACCCAATATATCATATGAATGAAATATTTCCTTTTCCCTAAAAGACAGTCCAAATATAATCGAACAGATAAATAAAAAAGATTTTCAGTATTATTTACATGCCTGTAATCGAGTTTTTATTGTGTCGATTGGGTATAAAGCTGCTTCTACAACAACACCAGCAGCACCACCAGCTATGACACCATCTGCAAAAATCATAAGAAAGCCAAAGATGCTAACTTTTTCCCCTGAGATTTTCATCTTATAACACATTTTCATTTGTTCACAAAAGTATTTAGTTATAAAATAGTTCTTTTCCAGTCCATAAACAAAAACCAGGAGAAGAAAGTCAAAGGTGACCACAATTTGTGTTCAGCTTTTCCAACCCAACTCATAGCTGCAGCCTGCAAGTGGTTGGTTATGGCAGAACAACTTTTTCCCAGTTCATAAAAGTTCATCCCACTCCGTTATGCAAACAGTAGAATAAAATAACACATCCAAAAGTCATTGGCTTATAACATGTACCACAATTCAGACAGAATCTTTTTCGTTTTTGAAAAGAAACAAAATTTGATTGATCAATCTGAAAAAAAAAAACTTACAAATTGTGGACAAGAATCAACAACATATATCACCAAAAGTTTCATTAATTACTATATGCAACTTACTTAGCACAAGTTTAATCAATAAATTATAATCCATACCGTAAAAAACACGTAAAAAATCGAATGGTGTATCTTCTCCTCCTCTGACTGTTGCCAAACAGTCATTTGGGTCCTTCTGAAAGCTGCTCATCTTGCAGGTTAGTAAATCTGTAAAGTGAAATCATAAATAAAAGCAAAATGAAACGCATAACTCCAAAGAAAAAAAAAGTAAAACTTTAATTAAAAAAAGATACTAATATGATATACTAATATGATATACATTGCATTGGA
>QANW01008726.1:76562-96562 GCA_003254865.1 Dryas drummondii | reverse complement strand
AGGAAATAGTCAGACTCTACCTACATGTCCTGAATAATAGGATTTATTAATTGAATGAACTTTTGAACTTATAACTCTAACAACCCCAACAATTTTAATCAGGTCCACAAACTTTAAAATATTTCAAATACACACCCGATCTATTATCTAAATTGAAAAATAATTTTTCGCCCATCAATCTGTTAAAGGATCCGTTAAATGCCAGCGTGGCTTTATTGATTGGGATTATTTAGTGACGTGGCGCCAACTCAACAGACCCTTCCCAAAAACATCAGATTTTTCCCCAAAGTCGAATTTAAATCCCTCACCCTATGGTCTTTGTTCTTTACCTCTGTATTCTCTGTTTTTGTCAATGAAAGCCCCCAACTGTTATTGTGGAAAGAGATGCCAGGTGGTTACAGCATGGACGGATACGAATCCTTGCCGACGGTTTTTTGGCTGTGAAAATTATTGGGTAAGTGGTGGTGGCTATTTGAGTTTTTCCGAGACTTGGGGGTTTTTTTTTTTGTGGTTTTGGTTTATTTTGGCTTTTTCTTTTTCGAGTTTGGGTTGGCTTTTCAATCTTGGGTTTGAAAATTTGGGAAGTTTTTATATGGTATGAATAGTGAGTGGCTTGATTTGCAGAAAGTTGAAGATTGTGACTTTTTTGTTTGGTGTGACCCACCCATTTGTCAGCGAGCACGGATGGTGATCCCTGGGCTATTGAGAAGGATGGTGATTTCTGGGCTATATAATTAGTGTTTGTAAAAGGATTATGGAGGGGCTATTTTGGTAACTTATTAATGACTTTGATGCAAGTTTTGGATTATCTTTGCAATGGTAATATATGGGGGATGATGATGATGATAATATAATAGTGTAAACTTGGTTCTTTAAATAATATAATGCTGTAATATATGGGGGATGATGATGATAATGGTGTAAACTTGGTTCGATGATGATGATAATATAATACTGTTGTGATTTTTTTAAATAATATGAATATGGGTCTTTTTCTCCCTCTGTCGTGGGTGGAGATGATTATGAGTAAATGGAGTTCTTGATCCCAATGGGGGAATGTTAACATTTTGTTTTTTTCTGGAGGAGGGGAGATTGGAACTTAGGACCTCTTCTGACATTGGATTCTAGCATTTTGAATGCAATTGAATTGTTTTAAACTTGCTCTGGATTTTATGGTTTTGAGTGTCATTTTTTTTTCAAGGGCTATACAGGACTATATAAGTGTTCTCCTCATTTTTTAGAATTAATAAGGAGATAAGAGAAAGGTGGTTTGCTTTGACATTAATTTGAAGATTGGAAGAATGCATTTATAACCTTAGAAAAAGGAATCCTTTATCTTTCACTTAAAGCCTTCATCATTTTCCTTGATTTTTAAACTAAAGCAGCCTGTTGAATTCCTCAATAAATAATGATAAAACAAAGAAGAACTCCCCACAGCCTACTCTCACCCTAAATCCATGCCATAGCGAAAAAATGATGAAAAAACATAATGCAAAGGCTTGTTGTCACAAGTAACATGAGATAAAACAAAGGAAATCAAGAAAAGTAGTCATATCTATCCTACTCCAAATAATTGAAAGTGCTTAAAATGAAGGTAGACATCCTTAACCCATTCAACAAAGTGAATGTTAATAAAAGCATTGATAAGATAAACTGAAATAAACATCCATAATATATCAAGTGATGGAATTACATTCTTCTAAGTTCTCCAAATACCAAAATAACATCCAATATGCATAGGCAGTGGTCCATTACCTAAACAAGTTCTAGAATAATAAGATACCTATATTAGTGGATGTAATTGCATGCATGCATATTCTTAGAGCATTTCTCCAAGAATGCAAATACATCCAGCCAATAATTGTTCCAAAATAACCATTTTATGTAGCCTAACACAAATACTAATTAAGCCTTTCTCACACAAAAAACATTCCAAGTTCAAAATGACAATCTAGCACGTCTCTCTAAGACCATGCATATTCATTCATTGGTAATATCACCAGCCCCTTCATTTCCATATGTAGGCTCCATTTCATTTCCATTAGATAAAGCCATGTCAGGTCCAGAGTTTGAAACCACTTCATTTCCATGTCCATTAGCCCCTTGGTTTGTATGTTGAAAAGCCTGCAATATATGTGAAGGTCAATTATATCCACATACTTGAATATTTGTTATATTGCTCAAATTGTCAACATTGTACTTACTCTATATCTAGCCTTGGGTCCTAATGGTTTGTGCCTGGTAGTACTCTTAAATGGTGCAGTAGGTTCATGACTTCCCTGTTAGGGCCAAGTTCAAATAGACATGGACAATACACAATTATTATTAGACATGTGAATATGTAATACCAAACCCAATTGACCAAGGCATATATGTAATGAAATTACCTGAGTGATTTCAACTTCATGTGACACTTGCTCAAGTAGGGCTACTACTTTTGGTGGTCTTCCTTTCCTGCCAGGAGGTTTTGGTGGTTTCTGCCTGTGGCATGTACGAGTATTATGCCCTGACTTTCCACAGTGTGATCACCATTCTTTTTTTGCCTAGCCTGGTCTTCTTGGTCTCATCATCTTTTTCCTCAGGACCTTTCTTTCTCACTTTCTTTGGCCTTCCAGGTTGCCTGGAATATGAAGGTGGTAGCAATGGGATAAATTCAATCCTATCCCACATAGATTGGCCATTCATTGGCAATATTAAATTGTTATAACACCTCATGTATGTGTCAACCTTATTGTATCGATCCACATACTCTTCCACAGGCTTCCCTCCCTTATAGAAAATGGCAGTAGTTGCATATTTGCAAGGAACCCCACTTAAGTCCCATTTTCTACATTCACATGTGTGTAGATCAAGATTGACTATGTATTGTTCTCCTCCACCACCATTCACTTGATACTTTGGGCCTCCAGACCATATCACAGGTAACCCCCTTGCCTCAACCTTTCTGTCTTGAATTTTGTTGAATATGTTAGGGCATATTGCATGTGGCCACTTCATCATCTTTGTTCTCCTCATCTGAATCATTTTCATCAACAAACCCCTAATCATTTCAAGCATGGTGATAATTGGTTTATACCTAGCCTGCAAGATGTTTTGGTTAAAAGCTTCACAGAGATTGTTCATGATGATGTCACACTTGACATATGTGGTAAAGTGATGGTGGTTTCTCAACAAGCCATTTCCATGCCTCCAAGTCTAAGACCTTTAACTCATCCATAGCACGCCCAAAGTGTGGTACAGTGGTTGACTTAGCAGCTTTCCATAAAAGGTCACTCAAAATCTTTCCCTTATGTAACCTTCTGAAATTAGTGAACAAGTGTCTAGCACAAAATCTGTGCTCACTATTAGGGACCACATCTGGACCACATCTGCAAATGCTCCAGGTAAGCCCTTCTACTTGTTTGAAATAAAGGTCCACCCAAATTGGTTCTCAATAGCCAAATCCTCAACCAATAGTTGTAAGAACCAAGTCCATGAATCTCTAGTCTTCATCTCAACCACAGCATATGCCACAACCCATGTCTCATTGTTGGCATCTATCCCCATTGCTGTAAGTAACTGCCCACCACAAACCCTTTTTAAATGGCAACCATCTAACCCTATAAGTGGTCTGCATCCATCTTTGAAGCCTTGTTTGCAAGCACCCAAACACACATAAAGTCGTTGAAACCTTGAATTATCAGCTTGAATCTTGCATGTAGTTCCAGGATTGGTCCTTTTCAACTCTTCACAGTAGTTCCATAACAGAGCATATTGTTCCCTTTGCGTCCCTTGGATCTATTCTAGAGCCTTCATCTTGGCCTTGTAAGTTTTCATTATTGAAACTTCTACCTTGAACTCACTAGAGGCAGCATCTACGATTTACTTGGGGGGTATGTCTGGATTGGACTGAATCCTGTCAATAAACATCCTAGTCAACCACTCAACAGTAGCATTCTTGTTCTTATGAACCCTTGAGTACATATGGTCTGCCTCATAAATCTTGATCTGCATAGTGCTATTGAGTCTATTTCTCCTTGCCACATACATCTCCCATGGATAAATTCTTTCCTGACCTTCCTCTCCATCACAGTAACATCCCACCCTAAACTTCTCTTTTTTCCAGAATGTAATATTCTTCTCATTTATGATTGCATACTGTCTGATAGCTTTTCTCACCACATCACAGTCACTGAATAGCATCCCTAGCTCGAATCTAGGATCTTTCATGTCTGTGGCAGGGTTGAACTCTGGCCAGTGAGTGTTGCTCTCATCTTCATCTTCATCAGAGCCATGCACACTTCTTAGCTAATCATCAGAAGCCATGTCACGCTCCTCTTCCTCAACCTCCAGTTCTTGGACTTCATCCACCACAATATTCTCATTCCTTGGCTGAGATGTTGATCCAACCCCCTCCTCTGCATGGTCAACATTTGTCTCAAAGTCTTCATCATCCATGAGATAATCACTATCCACATACTCACAGTCAATATTTTCATCATCACTATCACTATCACTATCACTATCACTATCACTATCACTATCACTATCACTATCATTATCACTTGATTCTTCCTCAGTTATTACAGCCTCATCATCTATTATAGGTGATGTTCTAATCCCACCACTTCTGGTACTTGGTCTTCTTCCCACACTTGCCCTAGTAAATGGCATTCTTACTGCACTTGTTCTATTCCCACCACTTATGGTACATGGTCTCCTTGCTGGTATTCTCACATATCGTCTGCCTCTATTGGAAGCCTTGTTAGTAGCAATTGTGTCATCTATTTGAGAAACTTGAGTAGTAGCAATGTCATCAACCTGAGAAGCTTGGGCAGCCTTCATAGGAGTAGACTCCACGTTATTTAAGTCCACAGCAGTATGTTCAGCATTCTCATTAATATCCACATTAATTGTATCATCATTAACTCCCTCCGTAACTGTACTAGCATTAATTCCCTCACTATATGCTCCCACATTAATTCCAGAGGACCTTGCTTAATGTCTTAAGTACTCAACTGAGTCTACTGCCACATGCTCTAAAAAAATATCCATCTCAGAAACTTCCCAGTTTATAAGGGCACACATCTCTCTGACATCATTGTCTGTCTTAAGCAACATTAATCCTCCACCTCACTTATACCAATAGTTAATGATTTCATTCTCATACCCTAAGTACTGTGCCATTTTGTCAATCTCTATTAGAGAAATTTTGTATTTATCACAGAAGTCAAAGAAATACACACTACCATTCACATAGTAGTTTGACCGTATTTGACCCCCATGAAGCATTCATATGGAGAACAAACCAGGGTCACCTGCAAAACAGATAAACTTTGTGTTAATTTCATCACCTATCTCACTTTTAACACCTGACATCATTGTCTAGAATCTAGTGTACCATATACAGAATATTAGCTGTTTTCAAAGAAGCCTTTAACACAAAAACACAACTTTATGGGAGGATGGGGTATTAATAAATAACAACGCACACACACCATCAACCATATTCACTTTCTTACCAAACAAACAAAATATTGTTACTTTATATACCACTAACAAACAAACCCACATCTATAAAATAAACCCTCCACAAACATCCAAATCCCTCTGTAAAATAAAAACATTGACCATTTAAAATCATAATCCTCATATTATCTAACCCTAATCCCATTTTATTTAACTAAAATCTACACTTTAATTATCTAACCAAAATACCCATTTAAACATCCACATATGTCCAAAAAACCTTGAAACTTACTGTATATAGATGGACCATCTCGTCTCCCGCGTGGGTACCATGCCATCACACCAACAGCAGAAAACCCAGGCTTTTCAGGCAGAAATATTCGAAGCTTCAGAGAGGAGTAAAGATGGAGAGAGTTGAGTGTTTGATTTTGATTTTAAGATCTAAGTTTTGGTTTGCTTTTGGCAGACTAAAGGGATGGGTTTTCTTGGAGAGCGTTCGACGACGAGCGGGAAGAAGTGATGACTTTGTGGGCCTGTGTCAGGGATTAGGTGGACATGTGTCGCTCATTTGGCTGGAAGGGTCTGCTGAGTTGGCGCTACGTCACCAAGTAATCTCAATCAGCAAAGCCACGTTGGCATTTAATGGATCCCATAACAGATTGATGGACGGAAAATCATTTTTCAATTTAGATAATAGATCGGGTGTGTATTTGAAATATTTTAAAGTTTGTGAACCTCGTTGAAATGAGGTATATAATTATGTGTTTGAATTGAATTTATGCCTTAAATGAATGCAATCATTCATTTAACAATTTAATAAGCACCCCGGTGCGGTTCAGCTTAATTCACCCCGAGAACTATGTACCGCGTTAGAAGTGTTCTCTCGGTGCGATTCGGTGCTGTAAATCGGACAAAGTGGAGAAAAACCAAACCAAACCAGACCATTGTAGGGACGGTTTGGTTCGATGCAACATGCACGGTTTTGGGCCCAAAGGTTTAGGCCTAAGCCCAATTATTTTGTTAGTACTCACATTTGGTTTTTGAACTTTTTGGCCACACAATTGGATTTTTGAACTACCATTCTACCAATTAAACAAATACAAATACAACTTTGAACTTTGCTTAACTTGCTTAGAACTTAAAATTTTAAAATAAATACAACATGCTTAAATTATAAGTTATAACTATATATAAGATTATATATAACTACTATAGAGTAATGAGTATAACTATATACTACTATAGTATATATATATATAACTATATACTACTATGTTATGTATATACTATAGTATATACTAGTATACTACTATAATTATATATTACTTATATAGTTATATATAACTACTGTAATATGTATACAACTATATACTAAGTTACTAACTATATAGTTATGTATTAAGTTTATATATAACTCTATATACATAAAACATTATTATATAGACCATAGAGTATATAGAAATAGAATATACTAATTTTATTATATAAGATATAACTAAAATTATATACTAAAACATTATTATATATATAATTTTAAACTCATAGGGTTATATAAAATATATTTTAGGGTCTAAAATAAAAATGTATAAAATGTGTATAAAAATGTATAAAATGTGTACAAAAATATATAAAATGTGCATAAAAATATATAATTATATTTTTTTTAAATTACACGGTGCGGTTCGAGCAAAGTGAGCATGAAACCGGAACCGGAACCGTCCATATACGGTTTGGTTCGGTTTTCTTTATGGTGTTGACTTTTTTTGTCAACTCGGTGTATTTTTTATTTTTATTCGGTTGGTTTGGTTTGGTGTTTCGGTGTGCCAGTTATTATGCCCACCCCTAAACAAGAGTGATCCTATATGCACACCTCACTCTCTCTCACTACACACTTTTTCTTTTGAATTTTTGAAATTACAAATTTAACCCAATATGAAAAAACATTAAAAGACAAAAGAAAAAAAAAAAAACCAATAGAACACCCCACCCTTAGCCACCCTCATTGCCGGCAAGGTTGTCGACAGTTCAACCTGCCCCTTCCCCTATCTCTTTCTCTCTCTTCCTTCCTCATCTCTCTCTTTGCACTCTCCTTCCCTCTGTCTCCTCTCTCCTTTTCTCTATCTATTATGTCCATCTTGGTCCGGTTTGTTACAAATGTCGGCAATCCTAAACCAACAGAAACTATTTGATAGATTGCTGCCGAATGAACCCAATTTGTTCGGCAGACCAATGCCGAACAAAACCTTCCCTTCTCTCTTTATCACCCTTTCTCCTTCCCTATGACCTCTATCTCTTTCCCTCCCTCTCATCTCTCCCTTTCTCTCTCATTTATGTCCCGCCGACCACTAATCTGGAAGCCAATTTGCCGAATGAACCCAATTGGTTCGGCATACCAATACCAAACAACCCGTTCACCCCCAAATATGAAATTTCAATCTTAAACCCTAAACACCCGCATTCCAAATCATCTCAAATAGCAAAGGCAAAAAAGGGCGTTGTGACAGATTTAATAATTGAAATTAGATAGAAAAACCTCTTAGAATTATATTTGAATAAAAAAATTTGAAGTTAGGGCATATCTCTAAGTTTTAACAATGGCTATCACTATGTGGTGGTTTGGGAGTGTGGGGTGGGTGTGTAGTGAGACAATTTGGTGAGAGAAATTTGTTTGAATGTAATAGAGGTAATTTGGTAATGTGAGGTGTGTGTTAAGAGAAATTACAAATTTTAAAAAGGTTGATGGGTGACAAGGAGATAAATTCATATTTATTTACTAATTAATATCTAAAAAATTATGGGATTAATCTATCTGATCCATAGGAAAAAATTTAAATTTATTCTGACTAATTGTACCCAATGACTCTGACTTTAAATTCCATCATCTTACAAGCCTTAAAAATCACCTCTAAACCCTAAAAAACATACCCATATGAATTTTACAACAAGAAAAAAGTACCTTGTACCCAACAAGAAAAAATCACTCGCCCCAAATCATGCCCAAACAGCTCAGATCGCCACGACTCTGATCAGTGCTGCTCGCTAGCGATCTGCCTTTTCTGGCTGAGTTGGAATGCCGAACCACCCAAGTCTTCTTCCTCTCGACGTCTGAGCACGATGGTGTGCTCGGATTCTCCATCCGATTAGCCACGGCAGCGGATCGAAGCCACAAAGGCCGCAACTTCTCCGGCCACCAATGGAGGTCTTCCCATAGCCACCATGTTTGTTGTCATGATAGGTGGACTGTAAGTACTATGTTGCATTTGTTCTATTTTCTCAATTTTTTTTTTTGGTTAAATGTTGTTTGTTTACTTCTAGTTCTCTTTGATCAGCATGGCTTTAGTATAGTCTGCCTAAGCATCTCTGAATGCTTAAAATTCCAACGTCAGCCTCTCTGCAAGAAGCTCTTCAGCCAGGCCACTACCATCTTTGAATGCCTCCATACTTGTTAGTGTCTTCTCTTTCTCCCTCTGTTTTTTCTCTCTCCATGTTCCTCAAATTTATGTCTTTTGGATCTGATTGTTAATGTAATTTTACTTTTTCATGATCTGAGCATTTTTCAATTTGCATTTTGGTTGTCTTCATTTTGTATTTGTATATATGTGCCTTTTGGTTTGTATTATGGTGCTGTTATTGATGTTCACTTTATGAATCAAATCTTTACAAGAGAAAAAACAAAGAAAATGAATAGATCGAATAGTACTAGCTGATCTCTAAATAATCATATAAGCCACATGATGAACATTTTCTTCACTATATGCATCTAGCTAAATGGTAAGGAAAAAGAAACATGTGATGGTGGTTTTACAAATTTTGATGTAGTTATTTGGATCAGCAAATTAATTAATTAATGTTTGCAATTTGTGAGAGTTGTTTTAGCTATATAAGAAATTCTATTAATAATAAGATGATTAACTTATTATTAATAAACCATATGACCATATTAACAAATACTATAGAACGGATAAGCAAACATATTGTGAGAATTAGATTGCTTGTTGTTTTGTTGTTGATCTTTGATTATATGCTTTAGAGAAAGTTTCAGTTTATATTCAGTTTCGGTTCGTATTCAATTTCAGTTTGAATAAGTTTGTTGCTTTGATTATAATAATATGTTTTGTTGTTGATCTCTGATTATATGCTTTAGAGAAATTTTTAGTTCATATTCAGTTTCAGTTTGTATTCAGTTTCGGTTCGTATTCAGTTTCAGTTTGAATAGGTATGTTGCTTTGATTATAGTGTTTTATTTCATGTTTTTTCGATTGAAATTGTTTTATTGTTCACTTTCAATTACAATTTGAAGATTTGAGGATTAAAATTCTAAAGATTTTTGTTCAGAGTTATAACTGAAAAAATGCCCAATGTTCTGTAACTATCTAATTATTTTATTTAGTGTATAGGTGAAATTGAATTTTATTTTAGGTGTAATAGAATTTTTAAGCAGTGTGACACCGTAATTAAACTATTTTTAAGCAGCGAATCTGAACAATGGTTGTCGCGTATTCGGCGACGCATGTGACGATGAAGGACGATATAGACTTTGACTATTAATTCAGTTTCAAGAATTTAGTTAAACTGAATTCAATTTTAGTGAGTTAGTTCATCACTTAATTTAGTTTCAGTAAGTGAATTCGTAATTGAATTCTTCAATTTAGTTTCAGTGTAACTTGAAATTCAGTTTCAGTATTTGATTTTAGTTTTAGCGAAATATTGAGTTTCAACAAAAAAAAAAAAACAAAAGCAAAAGTTTTAGAAAAAATCAGTTTCACAAAAATTCAGTTACAGTGACGTCAGCGAGCGTTAGTGTGTTATAAGGATAATTTAGGATTATAAGTTATAAGGGTTTTGAGAGAGTTTCTAGATGAGTGAGGTTTAGGCAAATTTTTTGGGTGGTTAGGGAGTTTAAAATTAGGTCCGTTAATTTTAGGTATCAAATTGCAATGTTTTTTCATTTTAACTACCAAAACATTTATGTATTTCAATTTAGATACTAAATTTTAGTTTATATACTAATTTTAAAAAACATGATTATACAAAGCTGTGACTGTCTAACAGTCATAACTTTTTTATTGCTTTGCACAGCTTAAACTTTAATGTTTAGTCTCTAGATTATAGGACTTCATCCCCTAAACTTAAATCAAAAGTATTAAACCTTTACAGATTTTAAAATTTTATGAATTTGAAACAGTCGTACTCCCTACTCTCCCCGCCCCTCCCTCTCTCTGCGGTTCCAGCTCTCTCTCTCTCTCTCTCTCTCTCTCTCTCTCTCTCGCCGTTGCCTCCCTCTCTCAGTCTCACCACCGTCGCCTCTCTAGATTTTAGCTGAGCAAGAAAATCTGGTGGAAATGTCGAGCTATCTATGGAGGAAATACGCAGACTATGTGTACACAAAGTGGGAAAGAATGATTGTTTGGAACATGGTTGAGCCTTACACCAGGCCCAAATCGTTTACACCCTTGGTCACTATTTATACAGCTGCTTTCTACCCTGGGGTCATTGGTGCTGCTATCACTGAGCACCTATACAAGGTAATCACTTTGCTGGGTCTTTTTTTTGTTTTGGTTTACTATTATTACTGTAATTATTAATATTGTGGGTTAATTTGTTTGATTTAGACCAAAAATTTATTATGGGTTCTTAGTTCTGGTGGTGTACTTAAAGGAAGAGAAAGTTGGATTTTCTGTTTCTTTTTTCTTTTTCAATATCAAATGGTGCATGTATGTTTTTTAAGTGTAAAACCTGTTTGATTGAGCTCTATCCTCAAAAGTTGCTTATCATCTTTTTCAAAATCAAATGTTAGTTGTTATAAACTCTTTTTTGACAATGTATTGTTTAGGAGAGGTCATTTAATACAATGCTTATGACATTGTTTCTCCATCTTGAAGATATATATATGGATATATTGTATGAATTCATATTGTATGTACAGCTGAGAGAAGTGTGAGACCTATCAACAGGTTTGGAGCTGAAAGGAGAAGCATTGATGCTTAATTGCATACAACACTTTTATTGATTGGATCAATAGCTCTCATTCACTTCACCGTGAATGGTCTATTGTTGTTGTCATCTGCCTTTTAATCATAGAGCTGCAATCCGAAGATAAACTAATATGGTCTGATCTCTGAAATTAATCAAAGAGAATGGGGGAACAGAGTTGGGAAGATGCCTATTTTTCAGTTATGCCTTGAAGAGAGGATTTCTTGGGGTTGCCATCAACATTCATTTTTTTTTTCTTTTTCTTTTGAGTCTATTGAGTGATTGGCAAAGAATTGGGGTCTCATCTTTCTGTCAGGCTATCGTATGCCACCAAATACCTTGTTGTTCATTTGTAACAGTCTTAAGTAAAATCTGCATTAATTCCTTGCAAATGTTTTGATGATCTCCAAATACCTTGTTGTTTGCTTATATATGATGATCACCAATCTTAATCTTAATTCCTTGTGCAAGCTCTCTTCATTTCCCTTTAAGGAAATTATTGTGAGTAGTTTTATATATACATCTTTTTGATATTCTGGTTTGACTGGATATACATGTCTACTTATTTTTATCCAAAGTTCAATGGAGATATATCTTATCATACCAGTTTTTGAAGGCTTATAAAAATTATTCCCATCGGTATTGTGCAGGAGAAATACTGGGAAGATCATCCTGGGCACCAAGTGCCTCTCATGAAGCCAAAGTTTTATGGAGGACCTTGGAAGGTAGAGAGAGGAGAGGTCCCAGCCAGTCTGCCACAGCCACAATAGTTCAGTTGGAGAAAATATTTTAGGAATTTCTACTATTCAATGCAATGTTTCTGTTGATGAATGTCAAAGTTTTGACCGCATTGTGCCAAGAAGAATTTGTCATTCCTTGTAAAAACAAATGGAAAAAAAAAAAAAACTTTCTTCTATAATTACAGAAGACACTTATTATCGATCAGTTCTAGGCTTCTTTAGTATTTATGCTTTTCTTTTGTTACTAAGTGTATATCTAAAGTTAGAACCTCTCTTTATGTATGGAACTAATGGCACCATCTTGTTTCACTTTATTTTTTCTTATTTTTCTTTTTAAATTTCAGAAAAACCATATCTCCCAATGTTATAAATAAAACTACCTGTATGATTTTGTACATCTTTTGGTCGTTGAAACAAATATGCCAACTTGATCTATTTTCAGTCATGCAATAACACCATCATCTCCTATATCACTTGAAAAGTTGAAAGTCAGTCAAAAAATAACTTGTTGAAAGTCATGAAACATTAACCCAACACGTTGCTAATATGTGATCAGTGGCCTCCATAGTATTAGACCAATCAACCCAAAGAATCAAGACAAACTCCTCTACGTGTCAGTGAAACTCAAAAAATGGACTCCATCATCAGCCACCACAACTCCTCTTTCTCTCTCCTCTCTGATTTCCCATGTGGGCTGGGCCTATTTCACTATTAACATCACAATTAGTGAGATTTATTATATACACATTATCTTTTGAACTCATGCAACATTATACTCACCCTCTCCGGCCCAGTATGAGATGTGAGTCTAATTCTTGGGTCCAATAAATGAGTATCAACATCGAAATCTCAACCTTATTGTGGAAAGCCTTATCGGATAACTCTTTTCTGACCAATTATGTTCCGACCAACATCGACACACGTTTTCAACACAGACAATGAAACAATCCTAAATAATAATAATATAAACGAAATAATAATATAAAATAAAGAAAATAATAATACTAAATATCGAGATGTTATAGTGTTGTCAACTCTCACTTTCACATAAATGGACGGGGCCTTGCAGGCAGCACATTTCGTCGTTGTACGTAATCCATACGTCTCAATCCCGAATCCCGATTCCTGCAAGACTTTGACTTGTTGTATTCACCGTCTCGCTTGCTTTTTACTCTCTCTCTCTCTCTCTCTCTCTCTCTCTCTCTCTCTCTCTCTATTATATATAGAATTGGTCAGCTGGAGTTGGGCACTAAATTTGACTCAGAATCTACACCCCACGCCAAGATTCCAAATTTCCAACTGCTTGCCCCCATTTTTAGTTTTTTTACAGTAGAAACCACCCCAAACAGTATTTGCTGTACTTTGCTTTTGGCAGAGAAGCAAAAGGAAAAGTCTGTTTTTGGACTTTTTTTGCCTGAGAAAAGTTTTAATTAATATTTCTTGAGATTCTTTTTTCTCTCATCCAACCACCACCCCCATTATATAATTGGTTTGAGGGGTTCTGGGTTTTGTTTGTTTACTCATTTGTTTCTTTCTTTTGGGCCAAAGGGGGTTTTTTGTTTATTCTTTAAAGAATCTATAAGTTCCAAAGATTGCTTGAAATAAGTCTCCAGAGTTTGGCATCCACCTGCAGCTTTCTTGGACTTTTTGCCAGGCTTGTTCTTCTTGGGTGAGTTCTGCCTCTATACGTTAGATTGACCTTAAGGCTCTTTCAATTTCCTAGTACTTCTTTTCTTTCAGTTGGGTTTTGCAATATTCATATGCTTTCTGGTCTTTTAAATGCTGAAAAATACTGCTTAATAGAGCAAGGTTTAGTCAAATCAGCATTTCAGATAGTACTAGAAACGAACATTGCAGCTTTGAGCTTATTTTGTTCTCTTTGAATTCTTCTGTTTGATACTTGGGTAAGTTTATTGTTGAAAAGTTTTTTTTTTTTTTGTTCTATCAGTTGTAATTAATCCGCTCAATTCGTTGATTTCTTTTAGTTTCTTTGGAACTTTCAAACTGCTGTTAAAAACCCAATTAAGCATTTTGATAAGATTTCAAAAACAATATAAGACAGAAGCTAATAGTTTCCACTTTGCTATGCAGGTCAAGCTTTGTTACAAACAATTAACTCTGTTTGTATTGATACACGATGGCCATAAAGACAATTGGTCTTGTTAAAGGTTGTCTTCCAGAGGAATTAAAGAAGGTACTTCTATCTATAGCTTCTCAATGGGGGGATGTTTTAGATGATCTGAATGCCTTGCAGGTCATCCCATTGAAGGGGGCAATGACTAATGAGGTTTATCAAATAAATTGGCCTGCAAGGAACGGTGATTCTTCCCGAAAAGTTTTGGTTCGGGTTTATGGCGAAGGGGTTGAAGTCTTTTTTAATAGGGAAGATGAAATTAGGACGTTTGAGTGCATTTCCAAGCATGGTCAGGGGCCGCGTCTTCTTGGGCGGTTTGCAGAAGGACGGGTTGAGGAGTTCATTCATGCCAGAGTATGTGAACTGTTATGTTTGGTTATCATTTCATAATGAGAAATTTGGAAAACTAATCCATTTTGGTTGCCATTAAAGACTTTTTAACCCTTTTAAAAAAAATTTAGAATTTTAACCCTCGAGTAGTGCTCGAACTCCCCTCGAGAAGTGCTCGAAACCCCTCGAATGGTACTTGAACCCTATTGAGTAGTGCTCGAGGGCTGTTCGAGCACTTTTCGAGAGGAGCTCGAGCACTACTCAAGGGTCAAATTTCTAAAAATTTTAAAAAGAGATTAAAAATTTTTAATTGACTTGGTTAGTTTTCCAATTTTCTCTTTCATAATACTATTACTATGTACTTTTTGAATGAATTACTTTAAGTCCTTCATGATGATTTTCTTTGGAATACTTATTACTTTCACTACAGCCGCAATAATTGTCACTACTTTTCTTTATTCTCTCTCTCTCTCTCTCCCATGTTGATTTAATGGTCTCAAAGTTAGTGGCATACTGATATTATTGCTTGCCAATAATAAGAAAAAGAATAAGGTCCGATATGCACTTTGGGACTGAATTGAATGGTACTGAGACCAACGAGAGCCAGGCAGTACGGTCAAAATAATCTAGATCTTTCTCTTAAAGAGGTACTTTAAAAGAAGGGTATCTGATTTCTGGTACTTCAAAATAATCATGACCTCTCTTTTTTTCATGGCCAAAAAAAGAGGTACTTTAGCTTTTTGTTTTTGGTAAGGGTATCTGATTTCTTATATTTCTTTGTCAAAGGACGAAGCTGTTAATCACTTGAACAATCATTCTGAATCAGTCAATATTATGTATGAGATTGTGAAGATTTTGAATAGAGATTAAACTCATACCAATGGGAAAAAAGGACAATTTAAACTCTTACTCTTAGGCCTAAGTTTACAGAATTATATTTACCGGACTATACTTTGGGTACATTGAACAGCCTATCATGTAGCTATCCTGATAGAAGCTGAAGATGCAATAGGTCCTGTTCTTCCCCCCAGTTTCACCTTTCAGTTATCTGAATGTTTGAGCTGTAAAACTTATGGATCAATTTATTTGAATTAGACTTTAGTGATCTTACACTTTCTTTATGTAACAAATAATATGAGCAGAACAAAAAAAGAAATATTTATAATTCAATTTTCTTCAGCTAATTTGCGAAGCAAAAGTTCAGTGTAGTCCTCCTAAAGTAGTTGATAACAGGCAATTTTGTTTATTCTTCTGCTTTAGTTTAGATCTGAAGTCTTCATTTGTCTTCAAAATGAAGATAAACTGTAAGTAGTTGTCAGAAAAGAATATGTGAGGTTCAGCATAATTATTTCATATAACCTACTGGAGAAGATCGTTTTCTCATACCATTTTTTATTTTTCATTTAAATTCTCAGACACTATCTGCTGCTGACCTCCGTGATCCTGAAACATCTGCCATCATAGCAGCTAAGCTGAGAGAGTTCCATAATCTTGAAATGCCTGGTTCGAAAAATGTAGTCCTTTGGGATCGAATGAGGTAATCTATTTATTTTGAAAGTTAAAAGTTTCCCCTGAGAATTGAAGATTTTAAATGCAGTTTACCTTTGTTCCACAGGAACTGGCTTAGTAAGGCCAAAACTATGTGTTCAACAAAAGACACAAAGGAATTTGGCTTGGATACTTTAGAGGAGGAAATAAGTATGTTGGAGAAGGAACTGTCATTGGACGATCAAGAAATTGGGTTCTGTCACAATGACCTGCAATACGGTAACATAATGATGGATGAAGAGACCAGATCAATCACTATAATAGTGAGTTTCTTATTCCGTTCTTGTTAACTGCGTCTGTGGTCTTTAAAGTTATTGATCTCTGCCAGTTTTCTTCATGTTTCTTTGTTTGGTTTAAGATTTCTACTTGTATATACCACATAATCAGGGAAACTTCTAGTTTACAAGAAACGTCCTTCTACATGATTCCACTTGTGACCTGTGATGGTCAGAAAAGTCAAACACCTTAGTTCATTGAGCATAGTTTAATTGTTTTAACTTGAACACTGACTAATTAAGTGTATGCTTTTCTATTAACTCAATGTTGCCAACTTCTTGAATTGTAGAAAACATATACAAAGGTAGTAGAGTAGACATTTCTACCTTTAATACTTATAAACCAAAAAAAAAATGTAAATGATGTTTGAACAGAATCAGAACCCAGGAATCAATAATCTGAAGAATTTCAGGATTGTCCATATATATTATGAACATAGACCATTTCTATTTTAAAAAATGAACCCATCTGTTTAGTCTGGGTCATGATATCAATGATATCTATTTTTGAAGTCAGAAAGTTGCCGATATTCCCTTTCCGGAATGTATGTCATGACATAACAATCACTCACCAATGACAGTTCTTGACATGCCTTGGTCCATGTAGTATTTGATGCAAGTTCTCTAGCCTCACAGTCAGATAACAATCTTCAATATGCATGATTCAAGCTATCAAATGCAAGCATTTTGGGATTTTTTTTCATGTTCTGGTCAAATAGAAGTATATGCAAAAAAATGTTATTGACCTGTATTGCAAAGACTATATTATAATTTCTATATATTTTGGTTGCTCAAATATGTTGAATTTTCCAGGATTATGAATATGCCAGTTACAATCCTGTTGCTTATGACCTTGCGAATCATTTCTGTGAAATGGTAGCAAACTACCACTCTGACTCACCTCACATTTTGGACTACAGGAAATATCCAGGTACTGATAATCTGTTAATGATTTGTTCTTCATTGCATTTTCTCCTACTTGTAGAGTTCAATCAAGTCACAAGCATGGACTTAAGTATTTTCTTTTTCGTTTGTGTTTTTGGTTAAAAGTTAAGTATTTTAGTTTTGTTGACTCTATTGCATCAGGTCTGGAGGAACGTCAGAAATTTGTCCTTGTATATCTGAGCTCTGCAGGTTAGCCTAATAGTTTCCTGATTTCTCTGTTGATTGCATGTGGTACATGTCTATCTGGGTATTGATATTGGTCATTATTCTTATATTTATTTATTTAAGTTTCTCATTTATGATACTACAAACCTACAGTAACATTAATTTATATGAGCTTCATGTTCACCTTATCAAATATGGCTCATGGTATCTGAAATCGTTTATTAGTTAAGCATTGTGTGGGGAAGATTTCTACAAGGGTTGGGCTTGGCTTGTGCATGCTTAATGCTCAGATTAGTCATGCTTGACATTTAGCACTCTGACTTAGAAAAGTTCCAAAGAAGAAAGGTCTCTCTTTTTTTAACAAGCTCATTGGCTCATTGCTTTGACTGAGACAATTATAATGCCACTTTGAATGACACCAATTAGTTTCTTTAAATTAATCAGGGTTGTTACAGTCTGACTTATAGAAGGTTTGTGGGTATTGAGAAAACAGATAATAATTGATAAATAATTCATCAAATTCTTCTAAGTTAAATGTTTGCTTTAAAACTTTTGGTGACTATGAAATTTATTTGCATCATCTCCGTTATTCCATATAGGGTACCAACCCAGTGATGCTGAGGTGGATCAGCTAGTTGACAAAGCAGAGAAATACACTTTGGCTAACCATCTCTTTTGGGGCTTATGGGGAATAATTTCGGTAATAATTTCTACTTTCAAGTTCCAATTGCAGTTCTATTCGCAATAGCATGTGTATGCGAATTGAGTGCATGTTTGTGCGTATAACAGAGATAAGTTCACTTCCAATTTTTACAGGGTCATGTGAACAAAATTGATTTTGACTACATGGAGTATGCAAGGCAGAGGTTCCAGCAGTACTGGTTGAGAAAGCCAGCATTGTTGGGTTCTTCAGGTGAATCCTGGTGATAAAACAATGATGGCTTTGTAGCATATATACTAATACTACGTAAAGGGCATTGTGATTGTTACTACTTTGTGATGTTCATGTAAAATGTAGCTGTCAATGCGGTTGAGAGCGCATAATATTCAAAACTGATGAGACTTGTAAATAATGCCTTTCCTTTCTTCTGGTTGTTATGACTTGTACAACAAGTGCTCATCAAATGAGAGGTGTTGGGTGTTTGTATCGCCTATCTATTGTCCTGTTCATATTTTCTATTTTTATTGTCGAGAATTGTGAAAGAAAAACAAAGGTTTGGTAACCTTATTTCGGTTTTTAGAAGAAAAATGAATGAAAAAGGAACCAAAACTTCAAAAAATAAAGTGGAAAAAAGTTTTTTTGCTTCCTATAAAGTTAAGTAAATTTTCATTTCGTTCCTTGATTTTGACCATTTGTCACATATTGGCATGTTGGTCCCGTAAACCTTAAAACGTCTCCTTTATTCCTGTTCTCAAATTATAGAAAGTTATTCAATTGAAGACAAGAAATCGATGAATGCTTGAAAAGTTAACATAAGTGGCCATCTGCTTTGCACATTATTTTGTTCACTAAACTCTAAAAAAACTAGAGAAATCTTGGAAAATTAGCCCTAATCTCTAAGAAATTCTCAAGTTTTAGGGCTTTAGCGACCAAAATTATCTTGAAAAAGTGGTCACGTGTGATGTGCAATACACATGACTATTCCTAACTTTTTTTAAACTTTAAGTGTTTGTTAGTTGTCTTACACTTATTATAATTTGAGGGTCCAACTGAGACATTTTGAAGTGGATGTGACGCCTCAAAATCCTGGTATGCCATGTCAACACTTACTTGAGAACACTTAAGACTATAACACTCGTACCTTAAGTATTATAATTCCGAACATTTCCAAAATAGGTTAAGCTTTTTGAATTTAAGTAAAACGGGTTGGACAAGAGTTTTTTTTGCTAGCAAAAATAAATAGTTAAATAAAATATTTATTTATTAATAAACCAACCATCCAATGTTACGAGTAAGACAAAAGTAACCTTGAGGAACATACAACAAAAACAACCAACCCAAAGACAGATGGCAAATGTCTGGAATATATATAAGTCAACAACCAGTAGTAGAGCAAATGATACAAGATAGCAAAATAGCAGCAATAGCATAGACCTGCACGGAGAAATGATCTAAACTAGATAAGGTACTAGAGCTGACAAGGAGTAAGGTCGTGCCCTCAATCCAAGTTATCAACTGGAATGTGACCTGCACCCTAAACATCACATACGTTTATAGTTTTCTTTCAAAAGACTCATGCTAGATTTGAAATTAGAAGTAGCATAAATATTTACTACATAATAACCCAGTGAAAAACGTTAAAAATATTCATAATAAGCCAATGAATCTGCAATTAAAAGTAAAGTTAGTTTTTCTTTTTGGGATCCCTTTCTTTTTCATTTTTTTCTATAAAAGCTTGTTTTAAGAACCATAAACTTCAAAAAAAAAAAAAAAAAAAAAAA
>QANW01008726.1:0-76553 GCA_003254865.1 Dryas drummondii | reverse complement strand
AAAAAATAAAAAAAAAAAAAAAAAAAAAAAAAACCAAGAGCTGGGTTGAACCAAATCCAGCTAATTTGTTTGCTTTCGTTTGATAAAAATCCAGTAAGGATGGGATGGAGAAACTAACGAAAACAAGAAAACGAAGACCAACAATTAACCTGCCCGAAGACCAAAAACTAACACTAATTACTCAATTTTTATTAAAAAAATGCACTAGATTTGAAGAGATGTTTGTGTAATTTACTAACATATTATCATTATGCTTTAATCACCAATCATTGTGGACTCAATCTTTTATACCAGTATTCATATATATATATATATATATATATATAAGGAATAAAATTTCGGATTTCGAGAAAATTTCGAAGATTTTTAAATTTCGACAAAAATTCGACGGAAACGACGGAAATTGCTATCAAAATACGGAAATTTTGAATGAAACTTTACCATATGTTTATTTAATATATTATCTACTACATTGATAAAAAACATTGAAAAAATCAAATTATATGGTAGGTTTCATGTGATATGTAATGAATATAATGCGTGCTGAAGGCAAATACTGTTAAATAAAATTAGTATAATGAATAAATAAAATTTGTATATTCTTTATACTTTATAATCTATACACTAAAACCTAATACTAAACTTTGTATACTCTATATACTCTGATACTCTTTATACTCTATAATCTATATACTAAACCTTATATATTCTCAATTTTTTGAGATATGGTGTAAGATATTAGGATTTAGGCTATTTAGAATATTTTTAATTATTTTATATATAAAAATGTATTATGGTTTAGGTTTTAAAAATAATTAAACAAAACTCCAAAAGAGCCAAACGAAATCCCAAACTCTTTTTTTTCTTTCCAATTATCCAAATACTCCAAACTCTAATCAACCCTAAACCATTTTTTTTTTCCTTTTCTTTTCTTTCCTTCTTCTTCCCGTGAGACTTTCTCACCCAGCCACTGCCACTGCCACTGTGTCGCACATGACAAATCCTTCTTCTTCTTCCCATGACTCTCTCTCCCAGCCACTGCCACTGTGTTGCATATGACAAATGAGATATATCTTTCTCTTATCTTTCCTCCCTCTCCTGCAGTCGCGCCAATCTCTCTCCTTCCCCAATATGATCTTTTCCCTCTTCTCTCTTCTCTCCCTTCTCTATCCTCCCTCCCCGGCTGGGTTTGTAACTGCCAGCAAGGAGAAGACAGATCGACAGAGATGGCTGCCAATAAGGAGAAGACAGATCGAGAGATGGCTGGGCTGAGCGAAATTTAGTCGAAATTTCGCCAAATTATTGATTTTCGGCGAAATATGACCGAAAAATTGGTGAACTAGTGTTAAAATTTCCATACTCCTAGAAAACGAAAATTTCGAAATTTAACTCCTTGTATTTATATATATATTTTATCTATCTATATCTATCTATATATATAAAGCAAAGGCTCTCCTTAGGTGAAATTTTCAGAAATTCCACAAATACCCATGGCTAATTAAAATGGTTAAAACATACAATTTTAATTGGATAAGGACAAGAGTAAATCAACCACTATTGCAATTACACAAATTCAAAAATAAATTTGAAAAATGATGCAGTATGAGACCACGTTCTCTTTTTTTACCCTTTTTTCTTTTTTTGGTGTATCCAAACCATGTTATCTCTTCTTTATCAATCCAAACTCACGTTCTCTTCTTATGCAGCACATTCTTCCCCACAATCTCCTTAGTGGTTTACTTGATTTTTCAGTTTTAAGAGTTGAGAATTGGATCGATTTGAGTTTCTTAGATTTTGTGATTGGATTCTTTTTAGCTCACGTAAAATATGTTTCTTAGATTTCATTTGTTTTTATTCGATCATCAGAATTGGGATACTGATTCACCTCATAAAATCTCCATATATCTAACTATATATTCTGTTTTTGGATTTAAGCATTGTGTTTCATTGTTTCGAACAGAAAGGAAGGCCTTATACACAGGTCTTAGCTCCTTTGTTGTGCCTTTAATTTGTGGCTTACATGTTGATGGCGGCTACCTCTTCCTCATCCTTCTGTTGGCCCTATGTTATAGACTCTTCTCCTCATAGTTTAGGCAAATGGGCCCCACTTGGCTCTGCTCTTTATCAACCTCAGAACAGAGCGGCTCTGGCTTCGAAAGTAAGTCCGTGTAGGACTCATGTTAACTAAATTGGCTATTTTCATAGGTAATAATTGTCTTATGTGTTGTTAACTTTTATTTAGATATGGTGAATATTTTAAATATTTTAAATATATTTTTAAATTTCAAATTTACATGATAAATATTTAGCCACAGTAGTTTCTTTGAATGCATTATTAGCTCACGTAATTTTCATCATCTACAGTTTACTACATTTCACTTCATTCCGGTTCAACTGGCCTCCTCTCAATTCTTCTAATACTGCATTTTGGTAATAAAATGCTCCTTTTTCAATAGTACTGTTGGAGATTGGAGGGGGGCAGGGAAGTAGCCATATTAGTGGTCTCAAATAAATTAAAATTCCTCTGTTCTACTATCGACTTCTTATATATGTCTGTTTATTGTGGTTATTATTAAATTGGTTTTTACGTTTATTCTCACATGTATTTCCCCCTCTTCAACAGGTTGTCATTTATAGTTTATTGATTATTGTTAGTTACGCTTAGTTCAGAAGCCTATATTGGTAATACCATAATACATACGCAAGATGTATTAGTTTGGCTTACTGCAGCATGGTAATAGATATGATAGTATTAGTTCAGGCTAATGGTATTACTGTTAGTTAGGCAGTATATATTTTGATGCCTTTCATTTATGTTTAGCAATTTGATTATTATTAGTTACGCTTTGGTAATACATACGCTAAATGTATTAGTTAGGCTTACTGCAGCTTGCAGCATGGTAATACATATGATAGTATTAGTTCAGACTAATGGTATTACTGTTAGTTAGGCTTACTAGGCTTACTGCCATATTATATAGGAAACATGTATTAGTTAGGCTTACTGTTTATCATCAATTACACATGCTGTGGGTCCTTGGGGATTGGTTTGTATTTAGGTGGTTGTATAAATCATGTATGTCAAAGTCAATTTCCATCTTCAATTAATATGCTCTCCTGCAGGTTTCTAATCCTCCATAACAAAGCTTTTTTTTTTTTTTTTATGAGAAAATAACAAAACATATTTAATGGTCGATTTCTGTAACAAATGTTTTGAATCATGTCTTTAATGTCCCTGTTAGGATACTTTGATACTTTGGTTTCTCTACCCGTTATTCAACAAATCAGTTATTTTAAAATAACCTAATAAATGATAGTATAGTTGTAAAATATTACGATTAAAATAAAATTTAAAAAATAAAAAACACACTCCACTATCCCACTACCTTAAAACATGAAGAGAGTAGTGGGAATAACAATAAGAACAAAAAAAAAAGAGTAAAAATACAAATAGATAAAATGTATGTCAAAAAATTAACATATGCATAATACAAAAATCAAATTCGCACGCGCGATAGCGCTTGCAGAGAAGCTAGTATATACATAAAGCAAACATGGACACTAAGTAAAATTTTAAAAATATAAAAAAATTATTCATACTTTACTTTTTTTTTTTTTTTTAACTTAAATGCCAATATAAAAATATATTATTAGTATAGGATAAATAGTAAAATAAGCAACCTATTAAAACTTGAAAAATAAAATAAAAGAAGCAATGAGATCATGTTCCTGAAAAAATAAAGAATCACCAACAAGTTCAAAAAAACTATTAAGAATAATTAAAAAAAACTAAAAAACCAGTTGACATGCTTAATTACATGTTAAACAATAAATCTTTTAGGCCCTCACTCTTTCAATTGCCCAAAAGCCCAAGTAGGGATAACCTCTGAAAGCCCATGACAAAGAGTCCAAGACTGGTTAGTTGGTTCATGTTCATGAGGCCCTCTTGGATACAAGAAAGAATTCCATATAACAAGTGTATATATCATTATGTCTATCTATCTCATCACATGCTAGATCACATAATGAGAGAGATAGACACAGAGAGTGTATACAACGGTGCGTGATAGGTAAGTTCTTTCCCTGGATACTGATACACACCTCTCTCTGCTCACTCTCAACTTGTTGGTGTGAATAATTAGGAAACCCAGCTTCTTTGTGTGAGTAGTTTGCCTGCGAAAACTCTTATGCGATTCAAGTCATCAAGTGTCTTTAAATGGTGGTATGTTGTGATCAACAGTCCGAGTTTCGTAGACAAGCACCTCTCCAATTCCTCGCACAATAATATCTCCTCTTCTGTTCATTTGGGAGACTGAAACTGAATTCTCATTACTTAATTTTTGCAATGGTGATGACGGGTCAAATGTTGTACCAGAGCATTGCAAATACAGTTTTGTGAAATTTGAAGTCCAGAGAGACCATGCATGTATGGTCAAGTACAGTGGACTATGTTAGTGCAAGCTTGAAAATAAGTCCCTACGAGCATGCAGCCTCTCCTGAACAAACTAAAAGTAGTCATAAGCATTCCAACCCATGGTCATCCCAATTAGAAAAGCCAATGCAAACCCACACACAACGTACTAGTATTGAAATGGAGGTTGCCATAATGTGTAGGTGTCGAGAGAAAAATCTCACATCGAAAATGTGAGGTCTTGCTTGGTGGCTTATATGGGTTTGGACTATCCCTCCCATTTTTTTATAATATCATAGCAGTTTATCCATGTGGTAGGCCTAACGACCACACGTGCTCCAGATATTGGAGTTGAATCAGAGATGCTAATGAGCCAAATCACTTTTTGCCTACTTAGGCTTGGCCTGATTTTAATTTAATAAAGCCTGAAAATGATTCGGATAAGATATGCTTGTGAGACCACCAGGTGCAGCCAATGTCTTGGAAGTGCTAAATATGATAGTGTTATCTATCCTTGAACAGGCTTATGAATAAGCAATTATTCCACTTAGAAGAGGAGAAAGATAAACTGATGTTAACAACTGTTTGGTTTTAATTAAATTAAACCCACAAGTTTTCAAGGGGAAATATAGTTTCAAGATTAGGATTGTAATTGTAGGTTTAGTGCATTTTTGTCATTTTGATTAGATTACCATTGAATATCATATGTGGGCTCGTAGATAAAGGTCCATGTATAAGTTCTGAAGTTTAACATAACCTCTTATGCTCCTATATAATCATCCAAGTTGGTATCTGAAAAATTGCAAACATCATATTAGTAAGATAATATGAACCTAAGCCTTTTTTGAGCCCACCACACGATGCAATCTCGTAATCCAAACATTTCATTGTAAGTCTCATTTTAAATATCTTTGCAATCAAATAAAATCAAGGATTTTTTTTTTGTTAAGTCCAAAACAAAAAAGCCCATGATCGGAAGGCCCACTTGTAAAACCACGGTGATAGATGTCACACCCCAAACCTCGGGTATGCGACAGAGGCATCTTTCCTAAGTATCTCAAGAGATTAATTCCAACAAACCAACGATAATCCCCCAAGAATCTCAAGAAAGGTTGAGCCCTTTTAATTTAAAATCAGGTTGGATCAGAGTACTCGTTACACAATAGGATCTTTAAGGAAATAATAAGATCAAAATAAATACGTAAATATAAATTAACCAATATGGTAAGGTGAAATAGTTAAATCAATACTCCAGAAAGAGAATTACTGAAGTATAAGTAAAACCTACATAAGTTTACAAAATGATTAAAACAAAGTAATATTGTTCAAAATAGGTTCCCAATGGAAAACACCCATAGAAGAGCAAGAATCGCTACAATAGCAAAAGACATGATAACAAAGACCTTGAGACACCCGACAAGAGAATCCAAGCTGCGCACCCCTCAGTCAAGTTCTCTTCCAAGAGAAAAATCTGCATAAGCAATAGAGAAGAAACAAAACAAAACAAAGAAAGTAGGGGGAAAGCATCTCATAAGATTATAGTTTCTCTCAAGGGACCCTGCTAGGTTTAAAACCATTTAAAAACATTTAAAAACATTTCCCTGTGAAAGATTGATTTACAAAATCTCAAACATTCCCAAAAAATTGATTTAACATCGTACCTCAGCTACAGTAGTATGTGGTAAACATGCATAAAAACTCATAAATAATAGCAAATCAGATGGTTGATACACATTAGGTATAACTATGATGTCAGCTACGAAAGATAGCTACCATAGCAAGAGTGTCATGGTAAATAGAAATAGGAACTTGCAATTGAGAAACCGTATCAACTGCCACCGAATCAGTTATAAGCCCTAGCTTCGCACAAGCACACGTCACACGTAATAACTTGGCTAAGCACTCCATAATGTAAGTGATTTAGGGATTTAAACTCAAGGTCACCGATGATGCTACCCTTACTATTAGACCAAACACAATAAGCATAATAGCATGCTATAACAGTTTAAAAACTACACATACATACACAAAGTCCATAGTCAGGAATGTAGGATAAATCCCCCTACTTGGAATCTAATGCTCTTCAAGTATTCTCTTCCATATTCGCGCACGGTCCTATCTTAGCAAATCCTTCGTACGTAACTAAACAATACGGCAACTTTAACCTTTTAATAACTCGGGAATTGGGTAGCTGGCTAATCCGATAGAAACAAAATCAACAAAAGTTAGGGACGCTTAGCGATAAGGGAAGACGATATGACCTTTCTTTTAGTCACACGTCGCTAGTTTCTAGTTCTAAGTAGACTAAACTCTACTCTTTAGAGTTTACTTAAGGGTTCACAAATTTCAAGTTTTATCTTAAAGTCAAACCAATTGACTATTTGCTTTAGCTCAAAGCAATTCCTCAAAATAAATTAGATTAATCCAACTTAATCTCTACAATTGAAACTTGATAATCCTAGCATGCCAATAACCTTTAATTAAACAAATAAGTCTCCAAAAATAAAGTTAGGCATGCTTAATTAATAAATAAATCATACTTAATTAATCTAAGCATGCATCTTAAAATTAAAGCCTAAAAATAAATAAATAAGCATAAATAATAAATACTTACCCGGTTGTAGACCTCCAAAGCTAGACTCCACTCCTAGGGACTCATTCTTACACTCCCAAAACTTTAAACTATGAGAAGTTTATTCCTTTTTGGAATGTTTTTTCTTAGAGAAACTCCCAAAAAACCAAGGAGTGAGTAACTCTAATTTCACTTGGTGCTGCAAGTGAAAATGAGGGACAATGGTATCTATTTATAAGCACTAGAGAATTGGAAGAAGTTGTAAATCTCCAATGTGTGACAAATTGCATTAGAAATGCTCAAAAGACGGCTAAAAATCAAATTGGGTTGGAGAAAACTCGACTGGGGATCCGTTTTGTGAGACTAAAAATCCACAGGTTGACCCATTTGAAGACATGTGGGTCGCGCGACCCGCTTTGGCTTAGAACCGGTGTGGGCTGGGATCAATGGCTGAGATTGTTCCTCTTTAATGAACCCGAACAGCTACGATTAAAAGGTGGGCTGACGATTCAGTGTGGCGTGGCTCACAGCAGCTCGCGTGAGCTCGGCATGTCAGCTCCTACTGGCCTCGTCAGAGTTGTGCTGGGCCAATGTGTGCACGCCACATCACACGATGTCAGTGTAGTCAGCAACCTTTTCTCTTTCTTTTCTTTTTCCTATTTTTTTATTTTCTCCAAACTTCGTAAATTCACCAAAAATAGCTCGAGACTCCAAATAATTCACTAAAAATTCTTACGCACTCGTAGTAATTAATCATAATTTCCTGTAATCTCAAAAGAACAAATTGTTTTCCAAAAAATTTAAGAAAAATTCGACTCCAATGAATTTAATTCTCAAAAATTAATTCTAATTTGGTAATCACCAAAATCACCCTCAAGAGTACTAGAGCTCAACTCTAAACTTCTAATGGTACAAGTCAGTTACTCGAAAGAAAAAAGGAAACTTCATTTTCTTTAAGAAACCTTAAGCTTCTAAGTACAAAAAAAAATTTGAAAACACGTGTCAAAACACGATAGGATTGTAAAAATTCAAGGTGTTACAATAGGTAAATTCACTTTAATGAGCCAGGCGCTCGAGACTGTTCACCGAACGCTTGACAATTGCTACTGTGCAACATTGGTTATTTGAAATTGCATAAAAATGATATTTGTAGATATACATGTCTTTTCTTACCTAAACACGTCAAAAACAAATGAAAGCAACATAAAATACAAAATTCAAGCTTGTTGAATCATATTCACCTGCGTTATAATGTAAAAATGACTATTACTAATTGTCACTGTCAAACATTTGTCCAGTTAAAAAAAAAAAAAAAAAAAAAGGCACACTAAGAGCTTGGTATTGTAAAAACAAGTATGTTATAACATGGGTTTATTTGTCAAATAATAAACTTCTCTGTTATTGCAACTTTTTAGATAAGTTTATTTATCATTAAAGGTTGTAAATGAATTTTAAATAAAAAAACTATTTAGTTACTTATAATTAGATGAATAGACAAACACAATCACCGACAAAAAAAAAAAAAAATAGACAACACAATATTTATGATTAAAGCATTAAATTGTTTTTAATTATAATCTTCTGCGCTGAATTCATCCTCCATTCCTCCTTACATGTGGCTTTGCTAGTCTGTGACGCCAGATACTGTAGTTCCTTCCCTAGCAATTCGTTTGATCTCAACTCAAACACTCCCTTATGTCCCTATCTCTGTTTCATGTATAAGTATAACAATATTCTTTTATGTTCCGGGCTAATTAATAATTCTATTATACTCTACTCAAATGCAACATATGTCATATATCTCTAATTAAGAGATAATTAGGCTTAAGTTTTTTAAAAAAACAGTTTTTAGATAAAAACCGAGAGTGTTTTAAAATTTATAAAAAAATTCTTTTAATTCATAATAATTTATAAAAAAATTCTTTTAATTCATAATAAAGTCTTTTTAATTTATAAAAAAAATCATTTTAATTCATAATAAAGTTATTCTCAGATTTGAAAGATATTTACCCATATTTGAAGATTATTTCTCTTCCTAGAGTGTAAAGTGAGTTTTGTAGAGACTGCATGAAGCCTAAATAATTAACTCTAAGTCTCCTAATAATTAACTCCCAAGCAGTCAATTATTGAGTTGAAAAGGAACTTTTACTCGCATCCAAACCTTACTCAACACACCTTAGTTTACTATAATTGTCTTTAAACAAATTCCTAAAAAGGAAAAAATTCATTAAAAAACCAAATATTAGCAAACGACCATGGTACAAAGTAACTGATGCCATCATGGTGACGCAAAGAAACTCATAGGTAAACTATGTTCCTTTCCCTCCAATTTTTCATACTAAATTTACATGAATTTTTTCCCAGCATAGAAAGTCACAATATTTCTTAAACATTATTAAGAGGTGATTGTCCAAAAGAAAAAAACATTATTAAGAGGTACTACATAAAGCTATGTAGACTGTCAAAAATGGAGTCGATTGCAGCATGAGAGCCACTGGTAGCTGCAAACATCAGGTGTTTAGGTGCTTCTGCTCTATCTAAATAAAATGCACCCGACACCAATTTTTCATTTGGCTGTAAAGCCAACCAAATAATGGTATCTGCGCCTTCCTCGTTTGTTCTAAGCTTCCCCGAAAGACTACAACAAATTTAAGAGTAAGAAATAAGAGTAGAAAGAAAAAGGAAAAAGAAATAGATTGCAGATGTAAATAACAGATGGAAGAATTTGGAATGTGAAAGAGGATAAGTTCCGTACGCCTTAGAGAAACTTGGCAAACTCTTGGCAACCCCTGGTGTCTCAGCCCAACCAGGGTGCATTGAATAGAATCCAATCCCCTTGTTTTTGTTTATTTCAGCCCATTTCTCAGTTAATGCCACCTGAAAAACAAGAATCTTAGCTCCACAAACTACCTTAAAATGGTACGAATGATATTGAAAGTTTCTACAGGCACACGGCTCCACATACACATTATAAGTTTCTTTAGTTATGCAGTTACATTTATCTAGAAACCTAGTATTGTACCTGTAGACCAAAATTTTATATCACAGGAATAAAAAACAGAATTGTGGTTTTTTTTTCCTTTTCCTTTTTCCTGTTTCTTGGAGGAAAAAGTACATGATCATAGATTTTATTAAAACATAATCAATAATATTATCTGGAATGTCTGTTTGTGGAAATTATCATCTGTCCCTATAGGGACAGCCTGATGGCGAAATCCACCAAAATCCAAGCGCTCATTCTGGATTTGAGCCAGGAATATCAAGTCAATGAAAAAAAAGTTTCAAAGAATATCCTCTTCTACGTATTATATACAAGGTCTAGTAAAGAACTAAAATACGTAGTTAATCCTAAACCATTAGGTCTCTTTCTAAGGTCAAGATTGTAGACTCAGAGTGAAAGTGTTTTAATCTTGGTCCTAAAAAGGTTTTAATTATGTATCTAACAGTACAAGATTAGTCCCTTAAACCCTATTAAAGCCAGTATATATACATAAATTTCCATTATAAACAGATTCACTTGTATGAATCAGACTATCAGAGCAATGAATGTTATTTGTAGTTGTGAAAAACAACTAACACTAAGAAGTCTCAAGAGAAACAAGAAGAAAGGAGAGTACTAATTTTTTTATTTTTTGATAAGAAACATACTTTCATTAAAAAAACAAAACAGTACAACATACAACGCAGTGAACAAGATGTCCACTAACCTACAAGCTCCTAGACAACAAACTCTAAAAGAATAAGATCCAGGCAAACAAAGATTTAGGAAGACCTCCCTAATAAACAACAGCCCCCCAATTAGACAAAATTACAGAAAAAGAATAATCCCGAAAAATTGGAGTAACTGATGCCCATAAAGAAGCCCAAAACCGGACTCTCTCCCGCAGAGTATCCACCGTTTCGCCCCTAGCATTATCAAAGACCCTTTTATTCCTCTCCATCCAAATTACCCACAAAATAGCCATCACCGCACATCTCTCCAACACCACTCCCCTTCAAAAAACTTAAAACTCTCTGAAAGCAGAGCAGAACAAGAAACAGGAAACTCCCACCTCAACCCACCCTCCCTAAACAGCCTCTGCCATATATATAAAGCAAATGGGCACTGCACCATTAGGTGTTCCAAATTCTCCGCCTCTCTCCTGCACATCACTCACCAGTGAGGCAATAAACAAGAAGTAAGGTCGTCTGTGCTGAACCATATCACAGGTGTTCAGCCTTCCATGAACAACAATCTAGGCTAAAAACCGTACCTTAGGAGGGACTTTAGCCTTCCAGATTACATGAGAGGAAGGAAAATGAGAGAGAAGGATTATCCATTAATACCCTTGCAAAGGATTTGCAAGAAAAAACTCCCGCAGCCTCCAAGTTCCAAATTCTCCTATCTTCCTTTTGCGGGACCAACACAAAATCATGTAGACTAACAATAAAGAGGTGAACTCCTCCACCTCTGTATCAGGGAGGAGTTAGGGACCACTAATAGCCTAAAATTTTTCTCCCTGAATGTAAATATGAGATTTGTGATTGTGATCTTTTCCCTTCAGATTTTCCTGCCATATATAGTTACTGACAACGGTGTATTTGGCATGTTCATGAAAAATACTAAGAATGCCTTTCCATTTTCTAAACTTAATACAAAACTACTAAATCCGACCAAAATTCAGAAAACATCTACTACTATGGATATTTTCAAATCTGTACAGCATGATGGACAAAAATAAATTCAGAAAACAAAACTCAAGCCTAAAGTGCTGAGCACTGCATTCGAAATCATTGTATGTGACATTTATATTAGAAAGTTTTGTTCAAAAGGCATTTTCTTGGACTTGCTATGTTGAATACATTAGATGTAATTGGCATTTTCTTGAATATACAGTAGATGTAATTGTATCTTGGCATTTTCTGAAGCATCATCATAAAATAGTAAAACTCCACCAAAAAACTGCAAACTTATCATATCTCTTACAGATCATCAAACCTGAATTCGCTTGTTTCGAGCATACTGCTCCACCCCATTAAAGTTGCCATCACTAAACTGCATTAAGACACATATTTTGGAATTTGATAAGTAGGATAAACAGAATTATGCTGGTAACCAGAATTTTATAAAAGAAATTACCTGTAAATCTTTGGTCAAGGGTACCGTGTACATTCCACCGGAAGAAACAGTAACAACCCGTGCATCAGGTGCAGCTTTCTCCAGCAATGGCAACATCAGTTCTGTCATGGCATAGGTGCCTAACACATTTACAGCAAAGTTCAACTCAAACCTGGCATTTGAAGTAAAAAAAGACTAACATTTTGTAAACCCCAAGAGAGAACAGATAGAATGTCTGAAACAAAGTTGTATGTACAGGTATCAAGGACACACCCTTCTGATGTGGTAACTCTGTTATGCTCAAGTAGGCCAGCATTATTAACCTGAAGGCAGCAGAAATGCCATATTAGATTTCTCAAAATTATGCAGAAGGTCACAAGTATGCTACCGAATTGGAAACTAATGTAATGGGTTTTGTTTTTAATTCAAAATGCTACAAAAACCAGAAAACTATTCAAAGAGAAAGGATCATGTTTAACTACGGATCATGTTTCTAGCAGAATAAGAATGGATAGTTTACCAATACATGAACTGGCACATTCTTTGAGGAAAACTTGGATGCAAATGACTTGACATCATTAACAGATGAGAGATCACAGACCTGCAAACTAAAAATATATTAAACCATTTATGACCAAAAGTTTATAATTAAAGGTTGTTTCTTAGCAATTAAACTACCCTAGAATTTGATAGAATATAACCTGGAATTTAGCATAGACCATCAATAAAACACTTGAAAGGAACCCTGATAAATAATTAAAACAATAAAAAGGATGGCATATACCTCCAAATGAACATTTTGGTTTCCTGTTTTAGACTGAATTTTACATTGTGCAGCTTCACCCCTCTCCTTATTTCGACATACCATATAGACAGTTGCCCCACTGAAAAAGAGCAGAACATTATATAAAAGAAGAAAATAAGACAAAAGCAAATATTTAGTTCCTTAAGGTATATTTCTAACAACTGAAGTTTTTTTTTTTTGGGTCAATAACAACTGAAGTTAAATATATAAAAAACTAGCAACAACTAAAGCAAGAAAAGTACCGTGATGCAAATCCCTCAGCAGTTGCATAACCTATGCCTGAATTAGCTCCTGTTACAATGCAATTTTTTCCTTCTATCCGTGTTTCCATATCCTCTGATCTGAATTTCTTTGAATGTTCTCTATAATGCATATATTTCAATACAACATTAGTACGGAATGTAAAGAGACTATTGCCATGAATTTCAAGTTTTTATCTGCGTCTCTAACATGGTGAATTGTGAATGAATGCAATGTGATGACATCTAAGCCAACTACACCATATTATCGAGCAGAAAAAAAGAATCCACAAACATGGAGAAAAAGTGGATATACTTCCATATTTTGTGAACGAAACAGCAAAATTTTCTGAAGAAAGAAAAACAAAATACAGTATTTGAATCTCACATTTTCCATCAAGTTCCTTAAGATTTACAGAAAACAAAAGAAATACCCATTTATACACTTTAAAGCTATTGTTGTTGATGATTACGTTTATTGGAAATTTCCTTAAAACCCAATTTATATCATGAAAAGAAAAGGTGAAATTGAGCATCTACCATGGAAAAACTTATATGTTTTGCTTTTATCAGTTGAAGAGCATATACTTTCTAGATAAAATGAAAAAAAGTATATTGACCGCTTTTACTGAGTGACTATAAATTTATGATCTTTCCTCCAATCAATATGATCCCAGTAAAGAAAGAGAAAAGCATATGAGTTGGACATTACATGAAACCAGACTTGGTGAAATTCAGGTACCCATAAGTTGCAAAGGCCGTTTGTCTCCATGCCTGTAATGGGAAAAAAAAAAAATCAGTAAGTGAGAGCACAAAATTTAATAGAAATTTTAATATCAAATCAAGAAAAAAGAAAGAAATTAGGGGAGTACCTTGAGAAGGAACATTGTAAGCACTCTGAGGGATATGTGAAGTTCAAGTCTGAAAGTCGGAAACTCTTTGGCCTTTTTGGGCGGAAACTCTCGCATGGGTTGTGGGAATGTCTTTAGAGGGACTGATGCCGTTGGCCAAAAGAGGAAAAAAAAAAAAAACCCAACGCGCGCGTGGAGTGGACTAATCAAGTTACAGTTAACGGTCTGCTACTATGCCACGTAGCAGCAAATACTGCCTCTTATAATATCCATAGATAGAGCTGGGAGAGCTGGGAGAGTCTGTTAGTCTCTGCTACTGCCACTTCAGGGGCCTTGGACAATCTGTCAGCCTCTGCAACCTCCATTTATTGGCCTTCTTGATTGAGGTGTGTATATGCATGTGCAGCGGCCCATGGCACAAGCCGTGATATTTGTCATCTGCTCTTCGTACATGTTTAGTTTTGTCTAAAATATATCTTTTCATTCGAATTATAATTGTTGGTGAAAGACATCTTGAAGACTAGGTTTGTTGTGATGTAGGTTTAGCAATGAAATTTATAAAGTAGGTTTGTTGTAATGTAAACGTGAAAGTTGTACGAGCCAGAATGTTATTATTTTGGAAACCTAAATGAATCAAAATTATATCATTTTAAAAATTTAAACGAATTAAAATCTTTATCATCTTAGAAATCTAAATAAATAAAAATCTTATTATTTTGGAAACTTAAACGGATTGTGCTTTATTATCTGGGAAACGTAAATTAATCAGAATCGGTCTTATCGTATTAAAAAAAGTAAAAGAATCTGATGCATATTTAATAATAGGGTATTTTATTTCAATTTATAATAAAGTGCATACATATTAATGAAACACACACAAACATAAAGTAGACGACACACATAATTTGAAAAACTATAACGCATTAGTCATATGGTGAAAAGTTAGTGTTGGGGAAGTACCTTCTCGAGCTTGACGTACCCTGATTGGCCTCGTTACAGAACTTGCATTCCACCTTACTAAAATTTCACGTTGTTGTGCCTCCCAAAAAGCTAGTTGTTCTCCGTGCATGGTGGTGGGGTCCTTGCTCATGATCTCGTAGTCTTGCTGCTTTTGTTTGAAATCGGTGTGTTCTTTGATCAATTGCTCACGTGAAGCAGCTATCTCCTTCTACCATTGACAAATGATCTTGATACTCTCGGTAAGGTCACCTGTGTTGGTATAATCTTGTTTGGCCCTCTTTGACTTGTTTCCACAAAGTGGCCTCAAACGACTACCACTAAGTGGTTGAAAGGCCGTAACATCCTCATATGTGCTTAATTGAACCGTTTCAGCATCGGTATCAGCATCATTGGGGATGTCAGCCTCGATGGGGGTGTCGGTTAGAGTGCTCAACGATTTATGTTATCATTTCACAAAGTGTTGTATCTTGCCAAAACAATGGTGCCAACCAAAATGACGGTTTTTCAGGTGTGTTGCTTGGTATCGTGGGTTGGCAAAGCTCACTAGTAAGTAGTAACATCAAAACAAATTAATGAATTATAAAAGGTACAAAAAAAAAATTTCCAACAAAAAAATTTAAATTTAATTAACAAAAATAAAGTGCACACATATTGATAAAACAAAAATATTTGAATTTAACTAACAAAAATATTTGAGTTTAATTAACAAAAAAAATCACCACATCAATTTGGTTTTGCCTGCTACTGCATGATCCTTCGGCCGCCAAGATACATTTATGATATTTCAAGGTGGCTTGCTCTATTTTCTTGAAGTGAGTCATGACCACCCCAATTTATCGCCCATTACTCACAGCGAGAGGACAACTCCGAATAAATTGATCGTACACTTTATTCCAAAAATCGGTGTTTCTCTTATTGGATTCAATTTCACAATCTTCCGAATTTCTCATTCAAGCTTCAACGAGCGCTACCTCTTCCTCATTGGACCAGTTATTCCTCTTTGGATTTTCCATGATTGGAAAGAAAAATTATTCTACAACAAGGTAGTATGCAAAAAATAAATAAAATAAGTGAAAAAGATAGATAGATGTGTGAATGCTCAATTTATAGGAAAAGTGATAAAAGAGCCGTTAAAATTTTTTCTAAATTTTTAAATATTTTTTTTATGAGTTTTTATGTATTTTTTAATATAATTATAACGGTCAATTAGTTGGAGCCGTTGATCTCCAACGGATATATGAATCAGAAAGCCCAAATCGCGCCACGTGTCAAAGGCAGAATATTTTTTTAAAAAATTTGTAATTGTCATTTAATGTGGACCATTGAGATGAAACAGTCCAGCGATCTGGACCGTCCGTGAAACCACACGCGAGTTGGGGAGCTTAGTCGACATGCACTAACATGCAAAAAAGGCCGATCGGCCACTTTTCCCATCCCACTATTTTTACATTTTTACCCCTCTCCTTTAAATCAATTCCTTCAATTTTCATGAAGGGCGATTATGTCTTTTTCAAACAGCTGGTTTTTTGTTTTTTATTTTTTCCCACGTGGTGGGGCCCACGAAATTGGTGCTCTCAGCCGGATCTTTCTAACACACTCATTTACGACACTCACAAACTCTCACTCTCATTGTTTCGGCCCACTGTAGGGTTTTTTAGACCTTCCCTTCACTCTTATTCACTCTCACTCTCACTCTCAATATCATTGTTGTGGATAGCCTTAAGGAGCTTGAGAGAGTTAATCATATTCTCTCAACTAGATTATTGTGTGACAATAAAAATAAAGAAAATTACTTTAAACTTCATTTTACAGTCCTTAATGATAAACAAATAGAGCTAAAAAGTTTGAATGATGAATATGTTCATTTTATACAAGTAAAGCCCACGTTATATTTTGTTTCGTGTTTTTGGCACCGAGTGCTCGGTGGGTTTTTTTTTTCTGTTTAAAAAAATAGGCAAAGTGCCACGGTCACATGGTGGCAATTATTGCCACTGCCTGACAATAGCGATTTATAGGAAGTTTTTGTAATTTAAATAGCTACTGTCGTATAGTAACAATGATTGTCATTGTCTGAAAGTGAAAATTTCCGAGCACATAGTGACAATTTTCCGAGCACTTGGTGGGTTGTACCGATTGCTCGGCTCATTAAAGTGGACCGACCTATCACCGTTTTTTTATAGTTAGGCCGGCCGATCAAGGAATTTTTCGTTTTGGACTTTAAAAAAAACTCATAAAAATATCGATAAATTATTGATGTGTTAATTAAGTAATTAACATATATAGTACATTGCTCGTAATAACTAATTCAATAAGTACACATTAATCATCTATTATGTGTTCATAAATATAATTCTCTTGTTAGAATATTATATGGTTAGATTGTCCATCAATTTGTACTGTTGATCAAGTGAATTCTTATTTTAATGAATTGTGCTATATTTTTTTTTTTTTAGCATCAAATATCAAACCTCAAACTGCAAATAATTTTATTACGAATATGAAATTGTTCACTTGTTTTTAGCCAAAATTGACTGAAAGCAAAACTTTGGTATGTTTGGATGTAAGTGCGTAGCGTGCCACCGTTAAGCCAATTTTGGCTGGATCGAAATGAATATGTGATTAAGTTGAGTAATTGCACGTAAATTGATTCTTTTCAAACGATCGTTCAGCCAAGCTAGGAACTGCTCTAGGCCTAGGCTCTTTTCAAGTCTCGTGGATAAGGCTCTTAAAGGCCTAGTCGGACTCGGAGTCCGAATCACTTGTTGGCCCTCCTAAGAATTATATGTTACAAACTTGTGCACAAAATGATGCAACAGTTCAAGCAAAACAAAGAAACTATGAACGACAATGGTATAATGAAATTCAATGCGACCTTCACCAACTAGACTAACTTCAAGATTAAAAACAACTATGAATATGGCCTGTAGCATTTAGATTGAAAGCAAAGGAAATAAGACTTGCATTAATACTTGAAATAAGAACAATCAATGTTGCATGAAAATTAACGAACAAAATCAAATCGATACAACAAGCCTTTGGAAGGATGATGACAGAGATACAAACCTAGTGAACTTGAAACTAAAAGCTAAGGAAACTAAGAACTAAGAACTTTGTATGAAAGAAATAAAGAGAACTTGAAGCAATTTGACTAGTGTCTTTCTTGAGCTTTGTGTGTGTTGAATGTTGAATGTCTGTCGAATCTCCTCTTCTTCTCCTCAATGCATATATTTATAGGCTTCGAGGTGTAAATCTAGTGCAATGGGCCATTACTTGGCCAAAAATTATCTTCACTCTCTTAGTTTGAGTGGGATACGATAGGATTCTCGGACTGGTTTTCTTGCTAACCACGTTACCTCATCATTGATGACGATCAAAATTCTTTCCATAAAGGGAGTCCTTGCTTGATTGTGTTATATTATTGTTCCGTTAGATGACTTGTCCACAAAGACTTTCCAAATCCTCTCCTTAGAAGGATCTTAAGGGATCTTAGATTTGAAAATCAAATCTTTTCATTAATGAAGACAAAAATTCTTTCCAAAGTTGGACTCATTGCTTAACTTAAAGACTTCACGTAATCTTAGGCTCATTTCTTAGGGTTGGTCACGTGAATGGACCACCACAATTTAAATTGGTCCTAATTGAGATGGGCCTATTTATCTTGTAGCCATATGGTTGGCTTCAAAAACATATTTGGGTCACGAGCCACACTGGCAAGTGGTCTCAAATGATTTTTGGCCCTGGACGAACTTTGGGCCTCAAACTACTAACTAAAGGAAAGAGGTTAAAAACATTCTTTGGCTATCAAAAAATTAAGTTGGCCACGAAATAATAAAATGTTAACTACAAACACCTTTTAGCCGCAAAATAAGAAAATATGGGCCACAAACGCTTTTTGGCGACGTTAGCCACAAATTTTTCTAAGCCCAAATTTTATTTTTGGGTACAAACATTGCCCCAAACTTTATAGTTTCAAGTAATTTGAAAGTATGAAGCTTATGATTTCACTTGCTTTTGTATTTGAAGCATAAACATTGCCACTAATTGGCTTTTTGAGCATGAAATTCATATTAACCCATAAAAATTGCGGCCTTGGCCCTGGTTTTTTCTTAAATATATATATATACATATATATATCTTGGTGAAAGAAATATGATGTATAATAGTTATAGATCAAGAGTAACTTAAATAACCTTAAAAAGATTATAGCCACATTTGGCTAATTTAAGCATATAAAAAAATAAATATAGATATATATGGTTAATCAAAAAAGCATATTTTTGGCTTCTTTCCAATAACTCTCATGGCCTTGCCGCATCATGCAGAAGATTTTTTTTTTTTTCCTGAAAAAACTTGTCACGTGGTCTTTTGAAATTGGGCCTTTGAATATGGCATCTCATATTCTTCATCGGGTTTTATGGCATCACCCCCCCTTATATACATAAGCCATTGAGTTGGCTTTCAAAACAACCAAACCGTCAAAATTACATCTCTGCCATTTTGAGTCTCTCACACCTCCCCCTTTCTCCCACCCACCTCTACTCCTCTCTCACTCACCCCCTCCATCTTTCTTACCTCCTCCCTTCTCTCTCTTAAGCCTTGTCTTCTCTTTGTTTGAGAGTTTCTTCACCCTTTTGTGGTGATTTTGGTTGAGCTATATGCTCAGGTCTTGAGGTATTGCATTCTCCTTTTTCTTTCATTTTCACTGTTCACCTACTTTGAAGTTTCATTTGTTGAAACCTTTGTATTTTACTTTTGTGTGAAGTTTGGCCCAATAAGATGAGGATGTGGACTTTAGCAGAATTGCTTCTATTCCTTCATTATTGGGCTCTTACTTTGTAATCCTTCTCTTTTCAATGCAAGTTTTATTGTTGAAAAAAAAAAAAAAAAAAAAACACTACCAAACCAACACATTCAAGCTTGCTGCAACTTGTGGCCACAATTCATTTCGTAATTTATTTATTTTTTATATTTCAAACATTGGGTAGATGCACTTTGTGGGTCTCATTCATTGTCAATTGCAAACCAAACTAAGGAGGGTGTACTCAATCCAGATTTTTAAAGACTTTTTTTAAGTAACAGACTTTCATAGACTTTTAGAATTATGATAGACTTTCAAAGAGTTTTATATACTTTTATAGACTTTCATGAAGTTTTATTAAAAAACTTTCATAGACATTGATAGATTTTCAATGACTTTTTGATACACGCGCGAAAAGTCTTGGGGGGGAATTCTTCTATATCCTACTGCACAAGTTATAGTAAAGAACACAAAAAAAACAAAAAAAAACAAAATTTATTGATACGCCAGTAGGAAACCAGCAATCTATTGTTCTTTTCCTTGGTCTGTTAGTTGAGAAAGGGGAGTCCATGGGCAACTTTGATAGAAGAGGACTTGCTTCGCCCTTTTCCAGAGTCTGAAGACGACGAATTAAGGCATGTAGCATTCTGCAATGCCAATTAAACAAATAACAATTGCATGATTGATTAGCTTTCAATCTTTTTGGATGATGGAAATATTTGTGGATATAGTTTTGTAAGTGCAGGTTGAAAGAAAAATTCCATTAATTGAACGCGATGAGTAATAGAGATAGGGTTTGAGCATACTATACAGGAGTTGGTTGATGACGGGAGAGGAGCTTAGGGCTTAAAACATAGATTGCAACAGTATCAATGATAAGGAATAGGTGTATCAATGTTAGAAGGGACATACACGCGCGCGCGCATGCAATGCTAAAGAAGGCGAAGAGAGAAAAGGGGAAGCCTTTTCTCAAAAGTCTTTCAAAGTCTTGGGGGGGAATGGAAGAGAAATAAGAAGATTTGGTATGTATACTTTAATGCCAAAAGTCTTTCAAAGTCTATGAATTTGAGAAATCTGTGAAAGTCATTGACATTTTGAGTACCGTATGACTTTCATAGACTTTTAAAAAGTCTTGATTGAGTACCCCCTGACTTTCATAGACTTTTTAAAAGTATATAAACGTCTTGATTGAGTACCTCCTGACTTTTTAATTTAACAAAAGTCTTTAAAAGTCTTGATTGAGTACACCCCCCTAAATTACAAAATCATTATCGGAGAAAGAGTAAAAACAACTAAGTCACACAAAGACTCCTAAATACATCCCGAGCCAAAGTATTATTGAACCAATTATTGTGTGTAACCATAACACTATATGGCATGTTAACTAGGGATTATCAATTCACTTAAATTATAGCACATGTACAATCATTAATATCTAAAATCTTAAACCTTAAATTATATCCTTACCAATTGTGCACGTATTATAATTTATGGGGATTGGTGACACATTAATGATAGCATGTAATATATATGAGTTAATTACACTTACACCCCCTGAGGTTTATCGTCTTTTCATATACATTCCCTGGGGTTTCAATAATTACACATACACCCCCTAAGGTTTCAAAACTGTTGCATATAACCCCTTATAGTGAGACGAAAATAAATAAATAAAAAAGAAAATATTTGTATTGAGGTTGAACCTTACACCTTAAGTAATCTTATTAGGCTATTTAATTCCTTAACATGTTTTTTTGCATAATTTTTATCATTTTTCGTCTCACTATAGGGGGTTATATGCAACAGTTTTGAAACCTCATAGGGTGTATGTGTAATTATTGAAACCCCAGAGGTGTATGTGAAAAGACGATAAACTTCAGGGAGTGTAAGTGTAATTAACTCTAATATGTATAGTATTACGATCACATATAATAATTTTTCTTATTCTTTAAACTAGAAGCACAAAAAATATGATTGGCATAATTCAAAGTTTAAGTTTTTGTAAAGAAAAAAAAAAACTATTTAAGAAAGGGACCTAATAGAAGTTTGATATTTTAAAAACTTGAATAAATTGTGTAAAATTGTGGTTATACACACACGTAAGTTGCTATTATTTATCATATATTGGTTTATGCATTATCTGATTAGATGTAATTGTTATAAAATAAACCTATGGTGTTGGTAACTTGAATAAATCAAAAATCATTTGGTCATGTAATTATTATTAAATAAACATAAGTTTTGATAATAGTTAGACTCATTGTATGATTATTCCATAAGAGTTATACATAACCAAACTAATTTGAATTTGGTTAATTTTTTATAAAGATAGTCTTCAAACGGTGATTTAAAAAATGAACGCTTTTGATTATAAGTCTATACTATGAAACAACGTAGTTTTAATTGATTAGTATGAGATCAGCATATAAAAGATTAGTAGAGGATCCAAATCCTATGCAATAAGTGTAGTTTCCATATTCTATAACAAATGTGAAGTAGAAGCCCTTAAAAGCCAACAAAATAAATCATTATCTAAGGATTAAATTTAAAAAATTAATTTATAAAGGCACTCAATTAAAAAAAAAACTAATACATTATTTTTGAATAAAAACACTGTTGATTGGAATTCTGTTGTAGCTAATTAGCAATATTATATATAATTAAAAAAGGGTAAAGGTCTTATAAAAAAATAAGAAACAGAATAGATGACATGTAAAAAAAAAAAAATTACAGTGGATTTTCCAGTTTTCTTGAAACCATTGACAATGATCAATGGCCAGTAGTAGATGTTGTACCCCTTGCTTTTTAGCCTATATATACAAAACTCATTGTTAGCCTTATTGCCACATTCAAAAGTTGTAAGAGTTTCTTTCAGATATGATCACTTCGTACAAGTGCTCAATGTTAGGCTTCTTTATTGCTTTTACGTTTATGATCAGCATTGATGTTAGCCAAGGAGCTCGTAATCTTTTACAAACAACTCCAACTTTGCCAAATATTCCTGGTTTGCCTTTGCCACCTTTACTATCATTTGCAAAGCCAGTCTTGGCACTTTTACACAATGTCTTAACACAGCCTCTTCCTAAATTGCCAAACAAACCACAAGCTACACAGCCTGCTACGTCTAGCAGCAGCAACATGATGACTTCTCTTCCTAGCTTGCCTACCGTCACCATTGCAAAGGTCACTGTTGCGATGTCGCCTCTACCAACTGCTTCACTTTCATTTTTCCGCTATGAGGTTCCTTGGTGGACATGGAAAAAACAACCTATCCCTTAAGGATGAATAAATAAAGGGAACTTCAAGTGTGAATGCCTTTATTTTAAGATTAGCTAGAACATCCTTTATGGGAACCATCCGATAATATCATTTAATAATCAGAACCATTCACTTTTTATGTCTCTTTTTAAGGATTATTCTTGTAAAAAATCAGTCAAATCGGTAACTTTTGTGTCATTCTTTTTTGGTCATCCATACTATGAAAACAAATGCAATCTGTCAGATAAAATTGAAATGATATTGATTTTAATTAAATAGCTAAACAATTTTCTCAAACTTTTTTTTATAAGGATGAATTTTGAAGGAGGTCCTAAATATGGACGGTTCCGCTTATTAAATTGTCGGTCAGGGATAGAATGTCCTGAAAAAATGAAGACATTCTCACTTGAAATTCGTGTAAGGTGATTATTACAAGTTTGGAACCGTTTATTATAGTTTATATACATTTTCGGATGCTTATGCATTTTACGTTGTCTGTATGTTTCTTTTTGTAATTTGGTTCTGTTTATCTATTTATGTAATGTTATGGTTATATATAATAAAGTCTTTAATTTCTTATGTATTTTTGTACCCCCTTGCTTTTTTTAAACATTGGTATATTTTTTGAAAGTGTAAGATAGACTATGGAATGTGCCTAGTAAGGGGTTTGAATAGGCACTGTGAATTTTTCACAAACACTTAGAACAGAGTATAACCAGCAAGTAATAAAGACAGAGTGGCAGAAGAGAAAGCTCAATGAGCTCCAAAAAACTGCGGGATCAAGCCAGACTCATTACTAAGAGTGGCAGCCCAACCTAAATCACTACCCAGAACTCTCCTCTTGAAAAAAAAAAAAAAAAAAAAAAAAAAGCTAGTACATGTAGTGAATCAGCTCCAACCAAGAGGTTTGCTCATCTTGGAATCTCACCAAGGCAGCGAAGAGCTCCAATGTATACATGAAGATGTATATATAAAAGTGTGATTGTATGAACAATATTCACTCATAGGATTTTTGAGAATGTGGAGTGTGTTGTTCTATATTGCAAAATTATAAGTCTTGTGTAAGTGTTTATAAGGGTTTGAGCCTCCTTACACATTGCCAATTGGTTTGGATTGGATGGTTCAATTTCCTCATGGTATCAGAGCAAGTTCACCCACGTGTATTATGCCGAGTAGCCACACGTGCTACACACCATGTGCGCGAGCGTGTGACAATATAGAGTGTGTTATCCCTCATTGAAAACTTATAAGTCTTGTGTAAATGCTTATAAGAATCGAGTTTTTAAAATCCACCGATGGAAAAGATAAAATCCACTGAAACAGGCAGGCAGCCAATGCAACTGGTGCGTCATCTTCAGAAAAAGATGGAAGGCATGAAACAATAATTCTTGAAGGGAGGAAAGCTTTAGGTGCTCAAAGAGCTTTCAGGATGAAGATGAATTTGTTGCTTAAGCATACGACTGTTATTTCTCAACTCTAAGAGGGTGTCTTTTTCATTTTTATTTTCAATTTTCATCTCCTAAAACTCTTGTCCTGTGGCCAATGAAAAAGATATAAGAAATGAAAAAACAAGGTATAAACAACATATATCTGAACATGGAACACCATCTAAAAAGATACATTAAATTGTTATTTGAGATATATTATGTTTCCATACAAATAAAGAAAGCTTCCCTCAACCTCAAGAACGATGATCATATAATACACACACATGTACAAAGCCAACTTACAAATTCATATGCTCTATGACTCAACTCAACTTAAATAATCTATAGACCAATTGTCAGAAACCTCTATAACATTTACACTCTAACTGCAATATACATCATTATTGAGTGGTGACAAATCAACCAGAGAAAAGAATGGATTTAAGCTGTAAATGTAATGTAAAAAATTTCAGGAGTTGAGGCAACTCCCACCCACAGCATGTTAGCCCTCCCATTAACGCTCCCGATCGGATATATCCTGCATCAGGAAGCAAGTTGTAAGTGACAGGATAAATAGTTCTTACAAGAACTGGATTGTAAACACAAGGCATGAGCCCAAAAACTTCGCAAATCTAACTTGGATGAATTCTAACTGAGAAAACTCATATATCAACTCAACCAAAGGATCAAATTCAAGTCAAACCAAGGAAAGCAAGTTGGTTAGGTACTAGGTAGGGTGAAAGATTGAAACCTTTAGCTATTCCATTATTTTTCACTAGTAACAGTAAAATTCACAGACCAAGAAAAGTACTCACCTGTTCCAATTTTAAGCAGTTCACTCCAACATCAATACGCATATCGTTAATGACTTCCTCATTTTCAATCTCTGCATCAGTGAATGTGAGGGCCCGCTGAAGCTTCCTAGGTGAAAAGACCTCAACCTCAGCCATGTATGTGGCAGTCACTGGTCGATGATCAGAAATTTTAAGTTCTGTCCTTCTATAACTCAGTAACCTCATTCCTCGGCCATATGAAAGAATGCGGTCACACCTGAAAAATGGGGGCACACTATAATAAATTGTGTACAAGGAGATGTTATACAAATAAAAAGAGAGTAAATGCTATAGATTACCATGAACATCAAAAAGAATTCAAGCACTCTTTCTTATTGGGAAAAAATAATAAAAAATAATATCAAAGTTAACCCTAATGTTACTGGGTAATGAATTACGTTAATTCTCAAGTTTAAATAAGTCTCTAGAGGACTCTCAGAATGCAGGTCCTCCATAACTATTACTCATGCATATTTGGTAAAATTTTACAAGCGATTGAACACTAAACCTACCACCCATGTACGGTCAAAATCTCAAAGCAAAAGAAAACTTTGAAGACCTTTAACTATTACTGTTACAGAAGGAAAGAATTATAAAGCACCATGTAATTACAGGAAAAATGCCAAAAATATGAAAGTCTTATGCACTTGTAGTGCCAAAACCATTTAAGAAAAGGAAAAAAGATGTATAGCCCATTGGTTGATTTAGGTACATAGTTAAGCAATGTTGGAGAACATAAAAAGTACTCAATGTCAAAATGTCATCTACAGTTAGAATTTTCCGGACAATAGATTCCATATGATGGCGCTGTCATCAAGTCTTACAAATATTTTGCAAGCTTTTGATGTTTCAATTACATTCTTTTCCAAATTCTATTATATTCAATAATATACATTTCATATCATCAGCATCTCCCTTTTTGTTCGCAATGTACATAATGTGAAGGGCTGTTCAGTGTTACTGAGAAAATGTCACTAGCACCCACTCAATGCTGTGTACCCAATAATAAGGGCTCTCGCGATGCTAATAGAAACAAGATAGATGAAAGGGATCAAGAAATCTTTTGCGGATGTTATAACGTCACAAGCTAAAGTACTAGTTCACCAAACATTCTAACTATATTAAGGTTACAGGAAAAACATACCCAAAAACTACTTCAAAAATCAGCCTGAATTGAAAATTGGTGGATATGTGCAAAGTACTCATTGAAACAGAACAACCCATATGATTAAGAAATACAGACATGAACATATGGTGCATTTGTAAAAAATAAACAAGCAGATATAGGGATCACCGTAAGCCTACCATGCTGGAGTCCGCCTCACAGCCTTTGGATCCTCTCCATAGTACTTCCCTGAATTAATCTGATATTTATATGTTGGCGGAAAATTTAGAACTCCCTCCGACCATCCATCAAAAGGGCGACCTTTTTTAAATTGTCGTGCAAGCTGTTAGGACAAATGACAATGTGCTTAATAGCTATGTTTGGAATCCCATTTAACTTTACTGAAAGCCTAAAATTCAATCAATTAGGAAACATTCATTGGTTCAATCTCCACCATAATGTCCCATCCCCAAAATTTGCAGTAAAACACGCAACTCTGTTAATGGAATGGATGAACAATTGGTCACACACATTGGAGTTATAAGTTTCAAGAGACTCACTATTGGATTTAGTTTAGAATCACATTGTAAGAATTTGTTTTATGATTCCATAATTCTAAAGAGTTACAAGTGCAACACATGAACTTAAGATAATCTATCTTGCTACATCTTGCATCTTCAAACAAATCTATAATCTACAAGTCCCCAAAAGGGCCAACTGCCTAGGCATTCACTAGGAACTTCATCAAAACAATAATAAGATTTTTTCTGCAAGGGCCATTGACTCTGAAGTTTATTGCATATAGGACACGGCTGTTCCAAAATATTATTTTCTAAGTCAAATTTGCATCGTGGAAATAATGTAAAACTTAACCAAAAAAAGTAGGCAATGATAAATAGACTACACAACATTTAAATTATGCTCCTCTGCTTTCAGCACATTCAATAGGACCAACACTATATAATTGTAGGATGGATTATGATCATATAAACTAAAATGCTAAAAATTAAATAAAAAAAACAATGTAAATTAATGTGTCAGTAATTTATATGTTAAAGTACAGATAATTATTCAAGGGAGAGGAGAGAAAAGAAAAAAAAAAAGGATAGAGAAAGGAATGGATTTTTTTTTTTAAACATGTAAAAGGACTATTACAGCCTAAAAAAAGGATCATGTACTTGGCACATGACAATTATTAATAGAAATCTAACAAAATTTACAGTAGGGACATTTTAAGAGGCAATTTGGCACCCAAAAAAAAAAATGTTTAGGGACAAAAGTGGAACAATGGACATAGTTCAAAGCATTGCTAAATATTTCCCAAAATATAATATTATTATGCCTAGCATTATAAAAACAAACAAATGACATTCTTTCACATCATTGTATGATTGTAAGCATGCAAATAAATACTTATATACACACACACACACGTGTGTGTGCATGTCTATAAATACATATACATTACTTAGACACTACACACACACACAAACAAATTTTTCTGTTTGGTGTATAACGAAGTTTTGCTAGATTGCTTCAGCAAAAGGCACAGCTTGACAAGTAAATGAAGAAACCAATTTCGTACATAATTTTTAGGTGCAATATTAATAGCTTTTTAACCTATATCTCAGAAAGAAAAAAACAAAAGCAAAAGCAAAAAAGCTCCACCTGTACTAAGTTCTTTAACATTTTGTACATATTTTGTCTATATATTTAATTACAATTAAATGACTAAATGATTCTCGATTTGGCTATCTTTTGTAGGGATAATCATCAAAAGAGTTATAAAAATGGACGGTTCGGATTATATGGGACCACATTGCAAGTTGGGCCCTCAACTTAGATCCTCATTAGATTGCCAATATACACATATATATATATATTGTGTATATATACAAAGTGAGAGAGTGAGAGAGAGGGTATGTAAAGCACTGTAAGAGTTGATGAGCTTCCATTCACCTTCAACCCTTATAACAACCAATTGGCTCAACTTATCTGTCTTTCTTAAAGATTGACCTAGAATCCGTAAGCATGGACAATACAAATTCACAGTAAATCAAATGGTAGTTCGAGATAAGCAGGGACAAGAACAACAGATGTGTAGAGTGCTACTGGTCTGACAAATAATATCGATAAAAAATTAATTAATTTCAAATAGACAAACTATATAAAGAAAAATAGAAATGTACCTGGTCCTTCTCAACCAACTTGGACCACTCCTTTTTGGAGATAAGTTCGCGTGTTTTCTCATATGACAAGTTAATACGATAATTTAGATCACCTAACCAAATTATTTTTCTGCAGGAAAGGAAACACCATTAGTGTAATTTCTTAAAGACAGGCACGTAAAGCCTTAGAAACACTTGTAAATTGGACATATAGTATAATAACAAATACAACTAATGTTATGAATCTGTTGAAGTAGAATGTGACCAAGTCAAGATTTGCAACCCCCTATATCAAAATTATATATAACTTATGTATTATAGCATTTGTAAGATATGAGATGCTGGGGTATAGCAAAACCTCTGTTTGGAGAATATTATGTCAAATAATCTAATACTTATATAAAGACAGAGGCTGGGTTCTTGACTCACACTTCCTACTAATTGAATGCCTTATCCATTTAAATTTCTAAATATCCATCAGGTTTATTTTGAAATAACTACTTCTAATTATTTAGTACCTTTCTAGAGTCTGATTAGATGATTACTTTAGTTTTCTGAGTTAACTATTTAAAGTAACTCCCATGTTTTCCAAAATAAAGAAAGAGAAGAGAAGCCTCTCAAAAAATAAAAATAAAGAGAAGAGGAGAGAGAGATCTCACACAAGCATGTGGGAAGGCTAGTGGAAGTTTAAATTAGAAGAGAAGGACCGGAGAATAGTCAATATATCATGCAAACACTGCATTCTTTACATTACCAGAAATTTCTCCCCACAATTGATGATTTATGAGCAATAAATAATTCCATCAAGAATTAACATTAAAAAAAAGAAAAAAAGAAAGACATAATCTTAGAGGAAAGAGAGGAAGAGGAAGTATGCATCAGTTCTGCATAATGTGATTAGGTACCATATACTCACTCATGGTCATAAATACTTTTGGCAAGCCCAATATCAGAAAACGAATGAAAGTGAGTTCTCCGATGTATTTCATGAACATCAGCATTTCTCTTTAGTTCATCTCCTTCTTTCTCACCTGATGTCAGGTGAGTGCACACAAAACAAAAAAGCGTCTGATATATGGACATGCTGACAGATACAGATCCCTGGTAAAATTGAGGAACTGTCTTAGTATCAAATAAATAAATACAAGGAGGTAATATTGCACACCATTACAAATTACTTTAGGAGTCATTGTCTAGTCTAGTACAGAACATCAAGGCATGAGACATGGGGAAAAAGGGTCCAACATTGGATTATTCCCAGAAATATCTACTTTCCCCTGGATTTGAACAATTCATCTGAGCAAAATGAGGGCAAGCCTCCATACAAGGAGTTCTATCCAGAAATTCAGCAAATAACAAAAAGCATACATCAAACAGATGATTGCATTTTACAGTTTGGAATCAAAGGAACAAGTCGCTAGACAGAACAAAAGTTAATACCAAATCATATTAATGTTACAAAGTTATATTAATAACAAATCAGGGGAAATATCTACTCTTGTTAATGTCAAATCAGGGGAACAAGTCGCTAGACAGAACGATAGTTAATACCAAGTCAGGGGAAATATCTGCTTTCCCCAGATTTGAACAAATCATCTGAGCAAACTGAGGGTAAGCCTCTTAACTAGGAGTTCTACTCAGGAATTCAGCAAATAACAAAAGGCATACATCAAATAGCTGATTACATTTTACAAGTTTAAAATCAAAGGAAAAAGTCGCTAGACAGAACAAAAGTTAACACCAATTCATAGTAATGTTACAAAGCTACAAAATTCACATGTTGAACACTCTTTAACACAAAAAAATAATAATAATAATAATAAATAAATAAAGGAATAAAGAAGTTCATTTGTTGAACACTTGTCAAATCCCAGAATCTCATGGATCCTAATATGGCATAATATTTATTTGCAATTTTCGTTATACACCTTATGTACTTGGGTGATTCCCCTTGGCAGCTGTTCTCTTTCAGTAAATTTTCGTCACTAACCAAAATACACTTTGTAACTTACAAATTTCAAACTTTCATTATTTCCACAGTACTGATTCTAGAATACCTGATCCAATCTTCATGAGAACTTGAAATAATAAAAGAAGTCTTCAATGAGCCAAAACTTGATATGAAAGCTAGTCTATGTGCAATTAAGTGGGTTGTATTGGTGGGCCTCTGGAAGTGTACGACTTGCCTGTAGAACAAGTGTAGTTGAGATGATGGGAGATGAATGAGCAGAAATATGAGGAAAAATAGAATAGAGAGTGTAGGTATAAATTCTAAGGCAGAGATGGCACCAGTTGAAAATAAGAGGGGGTAGAGACAGAGACAGAGAGAGAGAGAGTTGCCTGAGATGGTTTGATCATGTGTTAAAGGAAGGGAAAAAAAGTTATTTGCTTCAATGAAAGAAGAAAATGTTGAAGGCAAAAATAACAAAGATGGATATTGTGGATCATTAAGGACCTAACAGAAATGGATCTTTTGAATGAGTCTTGAATGGAAAATTCAATGCTTATAACCACCAACGGCAGCCATCAGTGATCCCCTAAAATGTGTTTCATTGACAGTATGATCTGGACAAGCCCTATCATGGGACATTTACTTCAACTTTAGTAGTAATATCAAGGAATAGGCAACAGAAAAAGTGCATTTGCCTTCCCAGTAAGGTAAACAGTGTATCAGTTGTATCCATCATATTATTGCTTATCCATAATCAAAACATATTGGACAGGCATCAATAGTATATTAAATTAGTAGCTAAGTGAGGAAAGAACAACTTCCCCAGAATTATTCTAATGTTTACCCATGGCTTGTATAGTTATCAATTATGTGATAGCCATACAGAAGTTAGAATATGACAACAGTGGAAGAATGCATCATAAGATGTAATTTCAGAACTAACTGGAGATTATGTTAGCAAACACAAAACTAACTGTGAGATTATCAGATAATTACCAACAAAGACAAGAATTAAATATGTTAGTCTACCACTAACAACACTGGTGATGATGAAAACGAATTCATAAAAACAGATAAAAGTTTGGAAAAAGAAACAAACCTTGTTACCAATGTATCCCATAACACCAACACCAACAGTAGACACCTTTACATTCTGAATATGTTTACGCAAGCTCCTGCGAACCCATACAGTGAGGAAAATCCCAACCATCTGCTTACTCACTATCCTTACATATGATGATCTTCTTTTCCGTTTCATGAGAGATTCAAGATCAATGTCTGCAAGCAAAGCTATTTCTGGTGCCACATCATTTGCAGCTAACTTGAAAGAACTGTATGCTCTGAAAGATTTTGAGGACATGAAAGATTTTGAGGACTTGAAAGACTTCGTTGGTCTAAAGGAATTTCGTCTATCTAATAAGTGCTGAGATAGCAAGTCTAGAGGAGGCTCTGGCCAGCTCAAACCAATCCTTTCAGACCCACTAAGCATTTTGGTTAACTTGCCATTATTTTGGGCACCAGAAGTTTCTTCATCGAATGAACTATCATCCGTCCGAAAGCAATATAACCTATCTAATCTCTTTGAAGAAGAATATTGCCTCTTTAAATTCTGTCCAGTTTGCATGTCTGTTTTTGTACTATCAGTAAAGTCTGAAACTTGAGAATCAATATTCACAATTTCGCTTGTGACTGGTCCACCCTTGCTATCACCCAAATCTTTGGGCTCATCATCCAAAGGATGGATTTCCTCACCAACATCACTATCAGTTTCAAGTAACATCTCCTCTTCTATATCAGGGACATCATCAGATGGCTTATACTTTGATGGAGATGGAGGATCGCTAAAGGATTTAATCTTGCTTGCCGCAGGTCGAACTCTATCCAGTGCATCACGAATAATGTTTTCCCACTTAGTAACTGGGCGGCTATCTTCAGCACCAAAGATATTCCCAGCATTTAATGGTACAATCTCCTGAAGACTGGAAATAATGCATTTTTCATTTTTCTAAGATGAACTCTTAAACATGAACAACAGATTCAGACAATACAGGTCAAAGTGGTACTGGATATTAAAGAGGGCAGAAAAAAGCATGCGGGATTTTGATTTTATACAAAAATTATAAGGACAAGTATGACAGGTATAAAATCTGATTCAAGTGATGTAAGGCATTTTCTAAAGCATTAATTAAAACACGATAACTTATATAATAAATAGGTCATGACAGAAACAGCATAGGATCCCTAAATGCATAATCAGTAATTCAAGAAAATTCTGGGGGAAAAAAAAGGTAGCTCTTACCCAAGCACATACAAATCAGCTGGCTCATTGATATCTAGCCATCCATCAATATCCAGGTCATCAGGTGGAGTTTCTCCTCCAACATTCCATGTCCCAACACATATTCTGAAAACACCAAAAAAAAAGATCAAAATCAAAGGCTTGATCAATGCAGCCTGATAAACCATGCCTTTGAAGCAATTAAAATTGGTAAAACTATGGTTTACTTTGACAGTACAAAAATACGAGGGGCATCAAACCTGAGTTCCTTTGTGTTTATATACTGTTGCCTAAAAGTCTCTGATTTTCGTCTTCGTACCCTTGGAAGAACATCTGCTTAACCCAGAAAAAAGGAAAAAGAAGGAGCAAAAACAATTATGAAAATAAATGGAAAATTGCAATATATTGGAATATGGAATATCTCATGGCAGAAGGTCAAAAATAGAAGACTCGATAGACTTATATCAGAACTGGAAATGCATATGACCTCTGAGGCTAACCAATGCCATAAATTGTCTAAAAGTCATTGGTTAAAAACTAACAAAAGAAGAAAAACCAGGTGGCCTTTTCAAAGACTCGAAATAATATGATCGAATTTCTCATCATTGCAAACTAAATTTTAACTGATGCATGTGCAACCAAACACAGGGTTATCAGTCTTCAAGAATCATTAAAAAAACGAAGAACAGAAATGTCATTGAAACATTACCATTAGGATCAACTTCAGCATCATCTTCTTCTTCTTTGATACCTTTAAACCTTAATTCTCCTCCCTGTCGACCAAATTCTGCAAAGACCCTCGTTACAGTCAGGCTAAAACCCCAGAAGGATATTCCCTAAAACATAAAATTAAGGCCCCAAACTAATCCCACCTTTGCATTGCTATAAACACCCACATAAACCATCAAAACTCAAATTCCCAAAAGAAAACAAGAAACAAAAATCCCACAATCTTCACAAAACAAAACCATATCAAAAACCCAGTTCAGTCAAATGGATACTCCAAAAACCGAAAGCAAAAGCATCACAGCACAAAGAACAAACTATCCAAATTTTAATTCTTTTAAAAAACAAATGTGGAAGTTGTGGTTGAAAGAAGAAAAAGATGTACCTTGGGTGTCGGAGTTAGCATCACAGTCGTCTTCGTCGTCGGTGTCAGCGCTGTAATCGGACTCTTGGGTGGAGATGTTGAGCCATTTGCGGACGACCACTCTGGGCCAGAAGAGCTGTAGGCACGACCAACCCAAACAACACATTTCAGCCCAACTCCTCTGCAAAGTTCCCCTCAGTTTCCCAAAATTAACCAAAAACACAATGACCCATCTCCATAATATTTATATATATATAGAGAGAGAGAGAGAGAGAGTACCTGCTGTGGGTTCTTTGAATGGGGCTTCATCTGTGAAGACATGGTTGGAAAGCATACCATAGCAAAGTACAAAATAAGAACAATTATGAAGTAAAAGCTTTGGAGTTTGGAGAGAGAGAGAGAGAGAGAGAGAGAGAGAGAGAGAGAGAGAGAGAGAGAGAGAGAGAATTGGCAAATTAACTGTGAAGGAAGAAGCAAATGAAGACCGAAGAAGCAGCCGGCTGACTACTACCGCCAGCACAGTTGGAAATGCAGTTGAAGGTTGGACATGTAAATTTGCAAACTTTGACTTCCAATTTACAAAAGTTGCAGCTAATGAATATTTTGGTTGTTAGAGATAATTTAACTCTCTACTCATAGAATTCTATACTGTTTTACACTATTTAATGATGAGCTTAAATCTTGGCTAAAAAAGAATAATGAGCTTAAATAAAACAGTAAATAATAAATGATAAATCACTCCATTTTACATATGGGCGAAAAAAAAATGTTAAATTAATACACCTAATATCTTGGAATGTTAAAAGCTCATATTTAAAAAAGAGGTGCTAAAATTGACCAAAGAATAAAAGAAAAGGAGGCACTAAATAAATAAGGAAATAGGAGGCATTGTATATATTGTTCGAGAATAATTCTGCAGTAATAAATAATTGATTATAAGTATTATTGTTAATCATGAAATTAGGGTGAATGTGACTCTATTAATTAGAATTGTTTTTGTTTTATGAATTATAGAATTTATATTTGTAAGTCGAGTTTCATGTCAAGTACACAGATTCATTAAAACAAATTTATCACCGATTTTAGCTAAAGATCCTAAATAATAAATACCAACGATGACATGCAAAACTTCACTTTTAATTTTTAGCAAAACCCATTCCATAATTTATAATGGTAAAGAAAATTCATATCCTAAACTTTTTTTAATCTGATCAAATTGAAGTAAAGCACTCAAATGTTATTTTTCGTGCCTATAAACTCTCATGTAATTGTTAGTTAATTAATTAAATAAATTGTTGTGCTTTGAAAACGTGTATTATTTTGTGTATAAACTCTCATTTGAATTTTTTATCAACAACCTTATAAGGTAGTTATAGGTGTACAAAAATCTAATTAAAATAATATAAGGGGCAAGGGCGGTGACAGTGGCACCATTCACTCGTTAACTAAAAATATGTTACATTCTTATAAGAAAAAAAAAATTAAAATAAAAACTAAAACTATGTGTCACCACCACAGCCTACATATGCTGCCACCCTCAAACGGTGACTAAATTATGTATTTGAAATAAAAAAAAAATAGTATTATGATCGGCTGTACTATTATTACAAAAATGTTTTTTGTCAAACCATGATAAGAACATATTTCATTCTTATTACATTAAAAAATAATAATAATCAAAAGTAGAAGTTAAATTTATTATAATAATTGTAGGAGTATTCATTGGTTCGAAACTTTTTATTTTTAAATCAAAGAGGACCTTTCACTAACCTACCTTTTCTCTGTCTCTCTTTTCCTCCACTATCTTCTTGTTTTGCTTTGAATCTTAATTCTTAGTTAATGAGCCAAAAAGTGTTTTAACAACCAACGAAAAGAAAAACATTTATTAACTATTAATGGCTTAGACAAAATGATTCACACAAAAAATATTGGAAGAAAGCTAATGAATGTGGTACTTTTGGGGACCAATAGTTAGTAAGTACTTGAGGAGCTACCAAATGATGTCATTTATGCCACCACCGGCCTTGGGTCTTAGAATTGATAACATTCTGACATGTCATACCTCTTACATTACATAAGCTTTAATATAGATGTTAATCTTTAATTAGTAAATTAATGAATTTTTGGATTAATGTGATAATTAAGGCCCCCACAACATCAACATTTATATGAAGGTTAGATTGCTTTTAAGATTTTTTAAGTATATTCACCAAATTCCAAACCTAAAAAGGAAGGGGGTATGACTCAATATAAATTTGTCAGAACTTTAAGAAGGAGAAGAACTATTAGACTATATTAAACTATTAATGTTTAGGTGAGACGCCAATCTTAACCAAATTCTCAATTTTAGGCACCTCATTTGTTTGATTGTTTCACTTCAACAAACTTTTGGTAGTTGACAAGGTTGGAAATCTCTTCCTTTTAAGACTTTTAGAATGAATATTAAACATTTAACTCCATTTGTTTCGAAGATGTGATTTTATTATTGTTTTAAAATGTTATTTCATCCTTTTTTGTATAAACATATGATAACTATTTTAAGCGTATTTTAAAAATGTTGGTGGGTGCATTGAGTGATAATTGACCATCTTGACCTATCATTTGACATATATTAGTTAATTCGAAACTTTAATTATTCTACAAAACATAAATCAACTCGTTTCCACAATTTTTAACATTTAAAAGCAAACTATCATTTTTCTTATAAAATTATGATAAATTAACCATTCGTAAAAGTTTGGTTTAATAATACATTGGAATATATTTTGATTGAGTTATTGTGTATTTAATCTATTAAAAAAATTTAACATGAAAATTAATTTTTTAGTTGAAATTATTATTGGCTACAAGAACCTAATAAAACTAATATATAAAAATAATAATTATTCTTCTCCGAAATTATCAAGATTCAATGAACAGGGTCCTCCCTTGGAACGGGCAACACAACACTGCATCATGCTAAGCCGGAAAAAGAGGCAACATGGACCCACTTGGTTTTTTTTTTTTCCGAGCTTGAACCTAGTATGGTTTTAATGTTTGAAAATTCTAAGACAATAATATAAATTTAATAAAGGATGGGCAATTGTTTTGCATTTATCTAAATTTAGATTCTGAAAATTAATGAATTAGTTAATCAAAGTATGTAATATGTTTGCAACATGGAAAATGACTACGCTACATGCATGTTATAGTGTTATATATATAAAAAATTATTATGTATAATTAAAATATTGACACGTGATATAATTAGTTTATGTGTTATAATATAAGTAGATATTATTAATACTATACACTTCTAATATAAATATATCGTACAATAATACCCTTACACATTGAATTGGTTATACCACATGACAATATATCGATTATACCCTATAATATAGTTTCATTTTGGGTTAAATAATTCTGTTTTTATGATTAACATGACTTTGTTTCAAATTTTTATTTAATGTCTTCTTTGTGATGATTTTATATTTTTTTCTAAACACTTAAAATTTTAAATCCCAAAATCATGTGGTTGTGATCAGGAAAACAATATCGATCACCTTATAGAATATATATATATGACGATGATGATGATGCTATTTTAATTTATTATCAGTTTGCAAATTAATTTCATAAATGATATATGAGCATGTGATTGGAATCTGTTTCCTGTAAGTAGAAGGTCCCAAACTGAAACTGTCTGATTGTTTTTAAGCCTATGATTATTATTAGAAAATATTGTCTGCAAGCTACATTTGGACAAAACAACTTCTGGGTCACAAACTTTTGGTCATATTCATAGTACCAGTGGGCACAGGTGACCACAAACTTTATTAGGTCGATCACATCCATATATGCGACCAGAATCATCACAATGAAGAACAAAACAGTAGACACCGACAAAATCAAATGGTGCATGGCAAGAGGATATCCTAATGAATCGGTTTTAACAACATGCATATCCTATTTTTTTAAGAAAGACCAAGTCTCCTGTCCTTAATTATCAACCCACCATTTTTTCATAGAGTAATACATTAGCCAATAATAAAAACTAAAAATAAAAAACTTCATCAGAGGCTTTTTTGAAAAAGAAACAAAAAATTGGCACAACATCTACCCCTAGCTCACACAGTTACCAGTTTACCATGCTTGGTATGTCTAGTTGATCACCATATCAACATTTTGGTAATAAAAGTAAAACAAATATTATGCAATAAATTAACTAGGAGCTAGGGTGGTCCATCTTATTCATGACTCATGAATCAAGAGTCATGACTGAGTACAGCCCAGTAGATCATCATTAACCACTCTGTTACAGGAGGCACCATGGTTAATGATGCAACTGCATCTAGTTCTGGTTAATTCATATATATTGAATTTTTTATTTAAAATGGTGAGGACTGAGGAGTGTAGTTTGGATAATATTATTAATTTGCTTAAAATCTTAAAAATAATGATATAGAAGTGTGGTGTTGACGTGTTGTCATAAGCAAGCTTTACAATTAAGTATCACCTTAAGTCATCACACACCCTCCTCACTGACCCAGGTTTGGTAGATCTTACCTAGCTAGTAAAAAAAGAAGAATTTAAAAACCAACAAGAAAATCAATTAGTTTTTATCAGAAAATAAAAAAGTTCTGAAATTACTAATTTGTTTGTTTTTAAATCAAACAATAACTATTCTAAAGAAGACTAAGAGGAGAGCGAGTTTGAACTCTGACTTTAAGTATAGGAGTAAAAATCCGACCAAAAAAAGAGAGTAAACTTTCCATCTAGAATCCTTCCTTGTGTAAACCCTCTAACAAAATGAAGTGAGATTAAGAAAGAAAGCTAATAATATTTGGAGTCGTGTAGTAATTAAGAATATTGATAATTACTGGCCAAAAAAAAGAATATTGAGAATTAAAATTGATCTTTTGCCTTGATTGACATAATTGTTGTTTCTATATAGAATGATAGTGGAGGTTTTGTTAATTTTATTCCTTGTCTTGTCTTCCCAAAAGGGAAAGAAGTCTAAGCTTTCTGAACTTACCAATTTACTAACAGAAAAAGAAAGAAACAAAGGTATATAAGAGATTCAGAACCCAATCCCCAAGTAGCATATAATATATAAAAAAAAAATATAGGTGACTGTGAAAGTAAGTATTGCACATCTGAAACAGAAACAAAGGGAGAGAAAGAGACACAGATAGAGAGATGAAAAAAGAGTGTATGGGATTGTGAATATAGACATACCTTTGGTTTAATTAAATACTCTAGCTTCTACTTTAGCTCTTCAGATGATCCTCTTCTCCACAACAAGCTAATACACAACTCAACTCTCGCAGCTGCTTTCAATACTTGGTAGGATTCTATAGCAAACAGAGCTAATAAAGAAGCTCTTTTTCTTGCAGATATTTGTAGATGCCTTTTTCTTTGGTTGCTAGCTTAATTGTGTTTCATTGAGAGTGAGAGAAAGAAACAAGGGCTATTGGCTGCTATAAAGTCCAAGGAAACAGCACATGTCTCTTTCCACACCTTGTTTGATTTAACACAAGTTTGACACGTAGTTCACTCTCCCTTTGGTGGTTCTCATTTGTATAATGCTATATGCATTCTTTAACCAATTAAGGGCTTTCTTTTCATTATTAGTTATTACTATTAAATAACACCACCGGTTTTCATTATTAGTTTCTTTTCTTTTGTATAATGCTATATATATATATATATATATAACCCGACTAATTAATACAAATGATAAATGAAACAAGTATCAAACATGATAAATTTGTTCAACTGTTATTATATATATTAAGAAAATGATTAATTTTACTATTTCTTAAATTGTATTGTATGAACCATTAAATAAAGGCTTATTTACTAGTTTGTCCTTGAAAGTAACTTTAAGTCTCATTTTATCCGTTAAGATTTATTTTGTATCACATTACCCTCTGAAACTAATTCTCGAGTATCACTTTGCCCACTTCCTATTTTTACAAACTTTAAAAATTAATTAAAAATAGCTTCGAACTCAGAAAAATACACGAAAATTTCCTACGGACTCATATTGACTAGTTCTAATTTACTATGTGATCAAATTACCAATTTTTCCTTTGAGAGTTTCCAGAAAATTTGGGAAGTCCAAATTTATTTATAGAAAATTAAAATAAATTTCCTTCTATAAAATTTCTAAAATTTTTTTAAAGTCTCAGCTTAATTCTCAAAAATATTTTGGAAAATTACTAAAAACTGTTTTAGGAATTCTTCTGAGACTTTACAGAAATTCTAGAAACTTTCTCAAATTTATTTTATAGAGGGAAATTAATTTTCTTCTAAGACCGAGAGGTCTTTTGGGTAACAAGTGTTCACAAGAAAGGTAGTGTTATTGTTTAGAAGACCAACGATGCAAACCTCGTATTTTTAGAGTTCGGGAGATTATTCTATGAATTTCCAAAGAATATAGAGTATAGAGTATTTTAATTTTCTAGAAACACTCGGATGAAAAATTGATAATTTGACCTCATAGTAAATTAGTAAGTCAAGACGAGTCCGTAGGAATTTTATGTGTATTTTTCTGAGTCTGAAGCTATTTTTAATTAATTTTCAAAGTTTGTAAAAATAGGAAGTGAACAAAGTGGTACACGAGAATTAATTTCAAGGGATAATGTGATACAAAATAAACCTTAGGGGGTAAAGTTAAACTAGAAGTTACTTTCAGGGGGTGAAATAGTAAATAAGCCTTAAATAAATAATATAGGATTATTTTGTATGATTTTTTTAAGCCCATGATGCATTTCCATTCGAAATCAAGATATTGGGATTGGACTTGTCAATCGATTCATAACCTTTCAAACACAACCAATATCTATTCGAACCCCCTCTACTCGTAAGAGTATATTTTGGATCTGTAGATTATGTTATGGCCGGAGCCCTACTCATGGCAATCTGGTCGAATTGGGAGAAATTGTAGGTATTATTATGGGTCAATCTATTTAGAGAATTGGGCACTCAACTAAAATTAAGAACTTTTCATACCAGTGGAGTATTCACAGGGGGTCATAATTAAGTGAATTTTTATTTTATAAAAGCTTATTTACTATTTCACCCCCTGAAATAACTTCAAATCTCACTTTACCCTCTAAATTATAGGCTTATTCATACCATTGCCCCCTGTAAGATACACTTTTTTTCACTTTGCCCCATGAAACTTAAATCCTCTCAGTTTGCCACCTGAACTTCAAACAGTTGTTGCAAAAAACCCTATGCCGTCAACTCTGTTAATTTTTCCGTTAAAAAAGCTGACGTGGCACCTATATGGCATAGGTGGGACCCTTTTCTAGTTATGTAACATCTATACAGACACTAAAAATTATAAAAAATTGACATTAAGCTCAAAATTTGCAACGTCCCCTACTCATATAATCATATTTTTTATAATTTTTAGTGTCTGCATGTATGTTACATAACTAGAAAAGGGTTCCACCCATGTCATATAGGTGCCACATCAGCTTTTTTAACAGAAAAATTGACAGAGTTGACAGTATAGGGTTTTTTGCAACAACTGTTTGAAGTTCAGGTGGCAAACTAAGAGAATTTAAGTTTCAGGGGGCAAAGTGAAAAAAAGTGTATCTTACAGGGGGTAATGGTATGAATAAGCCTAAATTATATGCAAATGATATGTTTGGTGCACAAATAAAAGGAACATTTTAGCTCACAACATATGTGCGTGGGTTAATCTAATTAAGCACTACATGGTTACTAATAAACAGATAGAGTTAATTAACATTAAATTATTTGCATGTCGATTCTGATTAAACGAGAGTTGATTAGAATTAACATGCAAATAATTCCATATTAACTCTATCTGTTTATTATTACCCATGTAGTGTTTAATTAATTAGATTAACCCACATATGTTGTGAGCTAAAATGTTTCTTTTATTTTTGCACCAAACATATTATTTGCACATAATTTATAAAATAAAAATTTACTTAATTATTATATTAATAAAATCATACAACAAGAATTGTCACAAAAAAAGTTTCTTTGTGTAGTGGTTACTGTATGTGTTTTTTTTCTTTCTAAACTATTTGGCAGCATCTATAAGTAGTGTTTAGTACCCAGAATTGATTCCACTAAGTGCGATTTCTTTTCCAATATTCTATAGAAACATTCTACGTGATAATCATGTGCTTATACTAACCTGAGAAAGATTAGACACTTTTGGAGCCACTTGCAAATTTTCATTGGTAAAAGCTAAAAGGAAAAGCCACAAACATGAAACATGTGTTAGCTAGTTATGGTAGCAGGCGTATGACATGATTTAATATGTTATTAGCCAAGGAAAAAAAAAAGTAGGAAAAGATTTATATTGTTATTGCCATGTTTTTTTTCTTTGTTCACCAAAAAAAAAAAAAAAAAGATTGCGCAACAATTTGAGTTTGAATATGACTGAATTGCTTAGGTATTGATTATACTTATAGAAGAATGATCAGTTTACAAGAGTTTAACATGGATTGCATAAAGTAATACATATAGTATATTTATAAGAATTATCAGAAATAATATACATGATAATTAAGAAAGAAGAAGTAGCTAGAGTAAAGCAAAAACTATTAGCCATTGAGGGGTCAATCACGAACATGAAGCTTATCAATTAGAAGTTGGCGCCCAACCGGTTTCACTTGAGTCAGATTAGGACGATTTCACAACACAAAACTAGGGCTGGGCACGGTACAAGATGGTTCAGTATGGACCACTTACCGATCCCAAAACCGAAATAGGTAACCGGGATAGAATGGTTCGGTATTGCCATTTTTTAAGATTTGCATCCGAATCAAACCGAAACCGCCTAGATTAGTTTGATTTGGTACCAATTAAAGGATGACATCAAAAATAAAAATTCATATCAAATGTGGCTTTTCAAACTAAAATTCAATTGATTCAGTTCACAATATGGCTTTTATAACAATTTTTATGAGTTATAAACCAATGGAAAACAAACAAAAAGAAGATAAACATAAAGAAAAGCCATCAAACTAATTAGTAACTCATCGTCGGCTTCATCTCTTCGATTCACCTTCTTGGGTGATAATCGGGGTAGGGAAGGGGCATGGTTGAACTCACCGTGACTTGGAGAAGAGAACCCAGGTGGTCCAACGTCTCAACTCGGCCGGAAACGCCGATCGCCACCGCGACTGCACAATCGGGTCCGGGGCTGGGTGTCAGTTTTGGCTAAGTTTCTAGAAAATCAAAGGTTATGGGGAGAGAGATGAGGAAGAAAGGGAGAGAATGGTGGTGTTCCCATCGTCATCAGCAGCTGGACAAGCAGGTTCTAGCCGGAGATGGTGGCTGGTGAGAGAGAAAAGGAAGAGAGTGTGTCACGGAAGAGAGAAAGAAAAATGATGGAAAAAAGGAAAAAGAAAGAAAAAATGGGGGGCGCTGGGAATAGGGGTGAGTTCGATTTGGTAACCGAACCGATTGGCCGAAACTGCCAACCGAATCGCCACCAACAGAATGGCACAAAACAGAGTCACCACTGTACCGCTGGTTATCGGTTCCTGACTATTTTCAGTGTCAGTCGGTTTCGCTTGGTGGAAGTCGGTTTCGGGTATGGAACCGCCGGCAGGAAGAAAAAGAGGCAGAGAGCAGTGAGATAGGAGAGAAAGGCGACGATGATGGGGTTTGAGGACAATGAAGCAAATATGTTGAACGAAAGAAGAAGAATGATTTCAAATAAAACTATAACCAATGTGATTAATTTTCAACCATATGCCACCACGGACACCACCAACAGTTTCATTTCCACCATACTCCCTTGGGGTACGTAGTTAAATTACCCAACTTTGGAGCATCATGAGAGTTGGCATCAATATCAGTAAACCAAGTTAAGGTACCATGTGAAAGAGTAACACTTATAGCATGGCAGTGAGTAGTAGGCATACTGATGCAGGAGCATAGGGGCCTAATCAAGATCGAAATCAACCCAAAATGGACCAAAGAAGACCTATGACAAAAGTCAACTTTAAATTATTATTTTCTTAATTAAGAATATTGTAATCTTTATTTTATTGTTTTCCTTTTACTAATTTCCTAATATCGTAAGGTTAAGACGCTATTTAAGTCGTGCTTTGTAGTCATTCTATTTAGTTTTTTATGAATAATTAAATAAATACAATAGCTATTTTAGATGTAAGCAGAATTGTCTTGTTCTTTACTCTTGTGTCATGTTCTAATTGAGTTGGTAGCTATATGATCCCTATCATTGGTATCAGAGCCAGGTTGATGTCTGGTGGCATTCAAGTAGTACTGAACTCCATGGCTGGCAACAGACATGGTTGGGGAGGTTTCTGAATGGAGGCTTGTAATAACTTTAATAATGACATGGAAGATATCAAAAGGAAGATCCAACAACTTACGGTTCGTGTCACTCGCATAGAAGCTCAACATCGAGACGGTGAGGGTTCCAACGAGGAGGGAGATGTTACCCTTTTTCATCAGCGTGTCACTCGCATCGAAACTCCAAGCCAAGATGTTAAGGGTTCCGACGGGGAGGGAGATGTTGGTTATTTTTGTCATTTTGCTCCATAGTGTGAGCTAGTAGAAGTAAAGTTTCAATTGGATGAAAGATTTCATTCAATTGAACATATTTTCAATTATCAAGAAGGAAAAACGGTTAACTCTTATTACACAAATTTTAGTTGTGAAGTTTTTCAATATGACTTGGATAATTTTGGAGAGGCAGATTTATTGAATTTAGATCTACCTCCAAGATATGATTGTTGTGCACAAGGTGAGTGTGAGATTTGTGATGATAACTTTCAAGTTCAAGAAATTGAGGAGAATAATCAAGAGGATGATAGCTTTCGCTTAATTGATTTTATTAGGACCAATATTTTAAGTTTGCAGACGCCTAAGCAATTAGTTGATCTTGTCAATCAAATAAAAAGTGCTAAAAGGAAAGTTTTGGTGGCGAGATTTAATGGCAGAAATAAATTTCTCAATTCGAGCAATGTCAGATATTTCAAATATTTGTTTATTTGGAAAGGAAGATTTCAATCGCAAACAAAATCAGGAATGACTTTATTACAATGGAAATGTTTTGCTAGGATTCTCTCCAATCAATGGCTCAAATTCAAGGATGAATTCTTTCCAACCAGGGGAGTTTGATGCAGGAGCAAAGGGGCCTAATCAAGATCGAAATCAGCCAAAAATTGCCCAAAGAAGACCTATGACAAAAGTCAATTTTTAATTATTATTTTCTTAATTAAGAATATTGTAATTTTTATTTTATTATTTTCCTTTTACTAATTTCTTAATATCGTAGGGTTAAGAGGCTATTTAAATCGTGCTTTGTAGTCATTCTATTTAGTTTTTAATGAATAATTAAAGAAATATAATAGCTATTTTAGCTGTAGGCAAGATTGCCTTATTCTTTACTCTTGTGTCGTGTTCTAATTGAGTTGGTGGCTATGTTCGAAACCTGATCCCCATCACACACGACCCTCATAGTCCATCTTCATTTGGTTGTAGTAATCAAGGAATAAAATTTTGAAAATTTCGCCGAAATTTTCGTTTTTTTGGGATTTGAAATTTTATCACATATCCATTATTTTTCGTAAAAATTTTGCCGAAATTTCGCTGAAATTTGGCGTAAAGACCGAAGGGAAAGAGGGTAGGCAAAGACCGAAGGAAGAGAGGGCCGCCGTCGCCGGAAGGACAGAAGAGATCGGGAAGAAAGAGGTCGCCATCGCCGGAGGGAGAGGAGATCTGGGGAGGAGAGGAGATCCGGAAGAGAAGGAGATCGGGGAGGGAGAGGGAGAGAGAGGAGAGAGAAGAGATTAGGGAGAAAGGAGGGATGAGTGAGGGGGGAGGGAGGGACTGGAGAGAGAAAGAAGAGTGTTGTCTGCGTGAGAAGTGACTCAGTGAGGGAGGAGAAAAGAAAAGAAAATGAAGACTGGAGAGAGAAATGGAAGATTGGAAAGCAAGAGGTCATGGACTCACGGGTGAAAACTGAAAGAGAAGAACTATTCACTACTCCTCACATGAATTTTGTGAGTACAAATTGGTTCCCCTATCATATAATGAAGTTGGACCAACTTTGGTGGTGAGTTACGAGGATTTAGGTTATGTGTGCATTTTCAACTTTATATGATATATGCTGATCCTGTTGCAGACAAAAGGGATCTTCATGAAGTGAAGGAAGAGAACCCCTTTCATGAGACTCTTGTGTCTATGATAGCTTCAAACCTTTGCATGTATCCAGGAAAAAAAATTGTCATATCCTGGATTCATGAGGTCATCAACACATCACTTAAGTTTTGGGCTGGGTTTTTATACCGAAAAATCGAAAATTACTGACAACCGACCGACCATTATACCGAAATTACCGAACTAGCCGGTTACTGATACCGATACTCGGTATTCATACCGATACCAATGATTTCGGTAACGTTATTGGTTTACAAAACCCGGTACCGACGGTATACCGATACCGACCGTATATTGAAAACATATAATTAAAATAATTCATTTTTATACATTTCTATACTATATCGATATACCCTAAATAAAAAAAATACTAAAATACTAAATACCTTTCTATATAATTTCTAATTTTATATAATACATTTCTAATTTTCTATAATTTATATAAAACATATATAAATTTATGGCTTTTTTACCCAAATACCACCTGAACTACAGGGGATGTGCTCAAATACCACCCAAACTTTTTTTCTTGCCAATTTACCACCTGAAATTATTAATATGTGCTAATTTACCACCTAACATCCATTTTTCTGTTAAATCATCAAAAAATTTTCCAAACTTCCCATTTTGTCCTTGAATACAATAAAAAAGTATTATTATTTTAAAAACTTTTTTTAAAATATAATTAGAAAAAAAATTAAAAACTAAAAAATAGAAAATGGAAAAACCCTTTTTTTTAGGGGGTTTAATTAGATTTTTTTTTTAATATTTAAAATGCTTTTTTTATATAAATGACGAAAATACCCTTGAAATAAACAGAAAATTTAACTAAAATGACGGTAGGTGGTAAATTGGCCAATATGTGAAAGTTCAAGTGGTAAATTGGCAAGAAAAAAAGTTTGGGTGGTATTTGAGCACACCCTCTATAGTTCAGATGGTATTTGAGTAAAAAAGTCTAAATTTATAAACCCTATAACTTATTAACTTATATGTTTTTTAATTTATATAATACATTTCTATATAAAAACTAATTAAAAATATCCTAAACCCTAATATTATACTAAATTATAAACCCTATATAGTATATGTATATGATATCTCATACTAAATTACTAATTTCTATACCCTAATAGTCTAATACGTACTATAAATTTATACTTCATAGATTCATAGTTGGTAACTTAGAGTTTGGTATATAGTATATAGTATAATACTATAATATGGTATAATATGGTATAGTATAGTATAATATGATAGTATTAGTAATTTAATTAGTATATTGTATAATATGATATAATATAGTAAAATATGGTATAATATATTAATATCAATATGGACTATGGAGTTATGGACTATTTATGATTTATGTAATTACCTCAATCATAAATGTATAATATAGTATAATATATTATTATTAGTATATAGTATTAGTCATTTAGCCTAACAGCCCTATTAGGTAATATACTANAATGCTTTTTTTATATAAATGACGAAAATACCCTTGAAATAAACAGAAAATTTAACTAAAGTGACGGTAGGTGGTAAATTGGCCAATATGTGAAAGTTCAAGTGGTAAATTGGCAAGAAAAAAAGTTTGGGTGGTATTTGAGCACACCCTCTATAGTTCAGATGGTATTTGAGTAAAAAAGTCTAAATTTATAAACCCTATAACTTATTAACTTATATGTTTTTTAATTTATATAATANTGTATTGAAGAAGTCAAGAATGAACAAAGACTCAAGGTATACTGCACTTCATTCATTTCATGAAAATAACAGTTTTTTGTCTATTTGACTAGTCATTCACTGAACATAAAGAACAATGTTTTTCACGTACAGTGGTTGATACTTAAGTCACAGTCACTACAGTGGGGCCATTTCGGGTTTTACTTTTAAAGCTCATTTCATTGAAAGCCCATGTTCTGTTTTTTACTAAACATACATGTGCATTGCACATGGCTTGGTTCCCCTACTGTATCAATCATATCTGATTGCCTCTTTGCCATTCACGCCACACACCTACACACATCAGCACTATTCATCATCTTCCCCATTTCTGATTTTTGCAAAATAAAGCAAAATTTCTTTTTACAGCTCCTCATTCCTATCCTTAGTAATACTAGGATACCCCTCTAGGACAAAAAGAATATGCCCCTTATTCGTTTCTTGTGGACAGCCATTGATTGGCTTCCACGTGGCTCGGGCAAACACGGAATTGGCATGTGTGTGTGTACGGGTATATTATGTATTCCGTTCAGATCTTTTCGGGTGGGTGCATGAGCATTTTTAGTGGGTATTTTCGTGGTTTTATGCTTGGGTATTTTTCAGGTTGAGTGCTCATCTTTTATCAAGTTAGAAAATGTTTTTAATTTTAAAAATCAAAATGATTTTCTGAACTTGTTTGTTTCATCTAAAAATCTGAATGGCCTTGAGTGTTTAAATCTTTTCATATATTTTTCAAACACATTCATTTTAGATTTTAGTTGAAGGATTCTATATCAACCTCTTCATGCCTCTTGCTTGAGAAGGTTGATTTTCTTTTTTAAAGAATCCAAAATTTGCATATCATGTTCATATATTGATGAATCTGCTGGGCTTGATGTGTATTGGTGCCATGAGTTGATGAGCTTGGAGTTGGAGCTGCCTTCTTCATGAATGACCGATTGCCTTGCTTATGGAAGTTGCATAAAGGGGTAAGAAAGCTGCCACTTAGTTTAGGACTTAGTGATTGAGCTTGTGTGCTGTATGCTCCCTTTGTATTGAATCTCCTCTATAGTGGATTGCCCGGTCAGCTGAAAAAGACCCCCAGTTTTTACCCTTTGTGGTTTTTCTGGGTGAACATCTTGTGTGCATTCGTCTTCCCTTTTTGTGTTGTTATGCTTACTGACTCACTCAACTTTTAAACACAAATCTATACTGTAGCTATATGCTTGAAATTGATATATGTCTTATATAACTGTCTAGCTAATCACACACCACTGTAGTTGTGGATAACACTGGGATGCCTACTGTGATGGGTCCTCTGAGTGTATAGGATGTCACTTGATCCTTTGGTGTGTTTGATTTGTGTTGTTTACAAAAGTGATTTTTTAGTTTTTAGAAGTCAATCTGGAGTTTCATATTTTCGTTACTGAATCATCTGAGTTGTGTTTGTTTGACTAGTTCCTCAATGATCACATAAATCAAAAATTGGGGTCCGATCACTGAAAGTGAAATTAATCAAGTTTATTAAGTGAATAGATCACCTAAATTAAACTTTCACTAATGTAGTATACTAATATACTAACATAGTATGTACTAAATAGTAAATAGTAAATAATATATAGTTATATAACTTATATTATATACTATATACTATATACTATTTACTAATTATATAGTATATACACTATACACTATATATTATATACTATATACTATTTACTATATTATATAGTATATAGTATTTACTAATATACTATAAAAGTATAAAGTAGTAAAGTAATATAGACTATATAGTATTAACTATTAAGTATATACTATATATATTAATACATTATAGAAGTATAGAGTATAGGCTATACTGCTATACTGCTATACCCTAAGGTTTAGGATATAATTAATGATATAAATTAAAAAACATATAGACTATTAAGTATTAACTATATACTATAAAAATTTAAAAAACATATAAATTATAGGGTTTAGTATTTATAAGTTATAAGTTATAAATTTATAGTATATAGTATATAGTAAGTTAGTAATTAGTTAACTACTAACTATAAGTATAAACTATATATATACTATAAATTAAAAAACATATGTAATAAAAATAAAAAACTTCAAACCCCAACCAAACCCCAATTGAAATTTGACCCCAAAAAACCCTAAACCCTAAACCTCCAAAGTCCAAACCCCAAACGAAACCCCAAAATACCCTAATCCTATTATTCATAAATTTCTAATTTCATAATGTCTAAACCCAAAAATCAAGGGGCATTTTAGTATTTTGTAACCTAGGATTTAAAACCCCAAAATAAAAAATCAGAAATCATTCCTGATTTCTCCAAAAGAACACCAGCACTGTAGGGCCGCACCCACCCTTTCTCTCTCTTCTGGCTATTTCCGGCGAGAACTTCGCCGTCCAGAGGCCAATGCCGGCGAGACCACTTCCATCCTTCTCCTCTCTTCTCCCTTTTCCTCCCCATGTCTATCACCCATCCACAAAACAAGCCACCGCGCCGAATCTGCGCTTGACAGAGCCGACTCTTTACGGTGGCGATCCGCCGACTCCGGTAGATTTGAGGTGCCGGATCACCCCAAGATCGTTCCCCTTGATGCACTGAGTTCAGTGGTGCCTTCAGATGTCTCACCCGACCTTCAGCGCTGGCAATTCAAAGGAAGAAAGCCGACGGCTTGCCGTCGTCGAGTTTTGGTTTCCCAGCGCCTCTCTCTTTGATCTACCGCCCTCCGGCAACTGTTGGTGACGAGACCGAGCTCATCATTCTCGACTACTCGCCTCCTACTCGCCTCTCTCCCTTTGGTCTCCGCCCACTCGAAACCCCCTCTGTCTCGCCGCCTCCTTTTGGTTTGCATTTCTGGGTTTTGCTAATAGTGGGTTTGCCGAGTACTGTTCCGACACCGCCTAGCTCCGACCGATGCCGAATGCATCGTATTCCGACTACCGTCGGCACGGTATCGGGGTCCAAAATCCTCCCTCCGCTCATTCTCGGTCGGAAGTCGGTATGTGGGTTTCGGTACGGTTACCGTGTCGAACCCACCCCTACTTAAGTTAACTGTGGTGTTGAGAGAGAGACACATCACTTAAGTTGATGAGAGAGATTTTTGATATTTTTTATTAATTCTTTTAGAACTTTTTCCAACTTAAAAGACAGAAAGTAAATATAGACAACAGACATGAAGGTCAGTCACAAGTTAGAAGAAGGAAAGAAAAAAAAAAAAGAGAAAAGAAAAGAAAAGAAAATATAAAAAAAGAAAAAACACGTTCCATTTGCGTCTACGCGCTCGTTGACCCGAGACTTTTCCATCAAGATTAAAATCAAGACTGGGTTTTTCCTAAATTTTATTGTTCCTCAATGACTCGCCAAAATCACTTAAAATTCAAATAACTCACCAAAATTAACTTCGAGGTCCGACAAACGTTATGTAAAATCTCGTGAGCTCGTCTTCATAAAGTTTATTTTTCTACGACTTCAAATTCATTTATTTATTTCTAAAATTTCTCAGAAAATTCTAATATCTCCGAATTAACAAGATAATTATCAATAATCACTATTTACTTCAAAATAAATTATAAACCAACTATTTAGATTGTTTTTGGTTATTAGATTAAGTGGTTTAGAAAATAATAATACATGTCATTTTCTTATTTGTCCACATATATTTTAAAGAAATTGGATTCAAAATGATTAAATATCCCCTAAAAAGAGGTCATTTTTATGTAATTATTAATTAGTAAACTATTTTTATTTAACAGTATTTGTCTCCAGCGTGCATTATATTTATCTTATATCACATGAAATCTATTATATTATTTGGTTTCTTCAATGTTTTTTTATCAATATACTAGATAATATGTTAAATAAACATATGGTCAAGTTTCATTCAAAATTTCTATATTATAATAACAATTTTCGTCGTTTTTGTCTAATTTTATCGAAATCGAAATTTTAATCGAAATTTACGCGAAAATTTCCGTCGAAAATTTCTTCGAAACCAAAATTTTACTCCTTGGTAGTAATCAAGGGTTGAATGCTCGAACAATTGCATATTTGACACATAACACCAAGCGCATGTAGTAGAATCGAAAAAATAGGAATTGTTGCTTTCGACCTAGGATGGAAAAAGAACTAAGGATGATCAAGTTTGAGCGCATGGCCGATCCATTGTGAGAAAATGTGGGATTGCCGCTGCCAAAACCACTATGTGAGTAAGGACCACTTCTGGAATCGTCACTACCAACAAAGTTAGAGGTGTTGCGCTCTCCACCATGACCACCAAGCGAGTAATAAATATCCTATATTTATAAGAAATATAAGAAATAATATACACTTAATAAGAAGCCTAACTGCTCTTTTGGGCTCATTATACGATATATTTCTATAATTTGAATAGTTTATTTTTTAGGTCTTTTTTTAATGGTCATTCTTGCAAAAAATTTCAAATAAAAAATCATTTATTTATTTGATTACTATTAAAATCATTTCAAAGTTTGATCGAAAACATTGTGTATTTTTATCTATCTATATATATGATCAAAGTTAGATGATGATTCAATTGAGTTTTTGTAAGAATAATTTTTAAAAGAGACCTAAAAGCTAGATAGACAATTCATATATAATCACATTATTATATCGTATAATTAGTCAAAATAACATAATGGCTAATATAAGAGACTAATTATGAGAGACTGTTTTATAAGAGCCCTTAAATTAATCTAATGACACATATTTAACCTTACCCATACTCATTTAATTTATTAACCAATTGCCCGTTTTAAATTACTACCATTTGAAAAAACAAAACAAAAAAACTTCACCCAAAACCATTTTATTCTTCGTCTCGTTTTTGACCTTATCTGCTGACGGATTCACCTCATACCCTCCTAAGATATAGAATGGGCCGGGTTCCGCCTAAAATCTCAAAGTTAATTAAAACCTAACATAAATCTGCTATGTCAGGTGTCATTTTATTAATTTAAGAGCTCTTATAAAACAGTCTTTCACACAATCTCTTATAATTAGTCTTATATTAGCTGGACTTGTCAAAATAATGATTAGTTTCTTATTAACTTACTAACATACTAATTAATGTTTAACTAATCCTATAGTACCAGCTATCTAACACACATGCGCACTTTTATAAATACATTGCTAATCGCCAATATTTGCTGATAATTAACATTTGGATCTGGATAGTTGTGCAGTTGAATCAACATTTTTACATTCTCTAAGCTATACGTTTCTCGGCCTTTTAGCTAATACATCGTCTAACCGAGCAGCTAAGCTGCTAAAGTAGAAGTAGCTTTAGGCTTTTCCAACTGGAATAGCTAATAATTAGGAGGTTGTCAAGTTAACAAACCACTTCACAATTCAGGCCAAAAAACAAAAGTTGATCAACAAACCCCAAAATTCAGAGATTGGAGCTGTTTGTTAGAGAATATATTCAGCAACAGTACAGATACTGCCATGGCCAGTATCAATCATAAACCAGTAATGCTGTAATGGTACTCCACTTTTAACTTTTATATCCTCAAATTAGTTACATTTTTGTGGTCGTTCTTAATTTCTTATCATGCACGTTTCCATTGATAACCGACTTTGCATATATAAACCATATATAGTGGGTGCAGCGTGCATACATCAGTCATGAAAAGTTAGGACAAAATTATTCCTACTATTATGTATGCCATATTTCTAAATGAGACCCACTTGTATATAGTGGATGTCATTTTTATTGGAGATAGACAGCTAAGATAAATGAAATAAAAAATAGACAAAAAAGAACAAGCATAAAATTCAGATGCTTACAATACACCAGAACACATAGAAACACCAGGAATTCATGATAGTCAACCTGATGAAAACTCATGAGGAGGCAGCATTTTAATTATTGAAAATGCGTGGCTCCCAAGGAATGACTACGTGCCAAAGGCTTAGCGAAAGGAACAAATGAGTACGTTATAGCAAACTGCGACAGAAAAGGATATATGTACATGTATAGGTACCAGGCCATGTGAAGATTGAAGAAGAAAATATGACCCCCAATTATATATAAACACCTTTCTCTGACAAAAAAAAAAAAAACACACTTTTCATGTGCCAGAATATAATTGTGTACTTGTTTGGTTAACCTAAGTCGGCCCTCCTCATAAATTTGTGTGCAGCCTAATGTCTGAATTTGGTCGATCTATTTACAGATATTTCTGCAAAGTAGATTTGTATAGTACTTTTGGGTGGACAGCTATTTTGGCAGTATGGCTTCCTGGTGTGCTTCCTTCACAAGTAACAAGTTCATATTGGTTTTTGTAATCACTCTTTGGTCCAATTCGTCCATAGTGTGTGGATTCTTACCAAACAGATTCGATGATTCAAAAATTTAGTAGTACACAAAAGCAAAACTATGAAATTGTATTTAAAATTTTCAGTTATAATAAGTGAAAACTCATCAATGCCTCATACAATTAAACTCATCAATGCACCCAAAAAATTAATCTCTGGTATACACTGATCGAGTTTAATGTATAACGTATATAATTGGCATTTTGTACCTTATGATTGACAAAGGAGTTTTCTTGATAATAGTATAGATAATCAATGTATTATAAGATATAATGGACATCAATTATGGGCTAAATATCATATCATATTTTTGCATATAATTATCTTTGTTTATGTATTCTAAACAAATATTATCCTCATTTTAAAATAAGCAAAGATAAACCACATGTCCCAAGACATATTTGGCCACATGAGTATGAACCTCTAGGTTAGAGGAGAAGGTTCTCCATCTTCAATATGCACCGATCAGACAAACTTCAACCAAGGTCGTTGTTTGAAATCTAAAAAAAAAGGACACGTATCGATCTCCATATATATATATAGTCCCCAAAATTGGTAGTCCCAAAATGATTGATAATAAGACTGCCACTTATTTTTTGTCGGTAAAAAACAAAGACCGCAACGTGGTAGGACCGTAGGAGAAAGTGAGGCGAGGAGTAAAAGAGCAAATAGTTAATTTATAGTAAATTATCTCCTAGCATCAAACCAGAAGCAGGCAAGAATTGAACAAAATTTTGTTATCATAATATGTGGAGAGTGTGGCTTCTTCAGGCATATTCTGCAGGTGGTAGCCGCCGGCAAGCTGGGCTGGGGATGGAGGTGCAGAGAGAGAGAGAAGCACGGGGGATAGAGAGAAAGGAGGAGAAGAACAACAAAAAAAAAACAAAAAAAAAAAGAGAAAGGGGGAGTGGAACCGGGTTTTGGGGGGGGGGAAAAAGGAAAAAAATAAAATAAAATAATAAAACATTTATGGGTTAACTCATAGTTAAGTTTTTAAACACATGACAGTATCTTAGATGAGAAGTAAGTATACACCTTAATTAAATGGGGTGAGCAAAACTGCTCTCATAGTAAATTATCTCTCAGCATCAAACCACTAATAAACTTGATATAAATTAAAGATCTCAACTTAAAAAGTTGGTGTGAAGAACAATTTTTGAATTTTTTTTATAGATGTACTTATTGTATTTTTACGTATAGATGCATTGATTTCACAGATGCACCTATTGTATTTTTACAAATACTCTAATTTTTTTGTGCAAATACATTTGTTATATTTGTACAGATACATTGAGTTATTTTACAGATGCATTGAGTTGACCCTTATTTGAATTTTGGCTTTTAACTCAACTTACTTGATTGATTGTCTTTTATACCAGCAATTTTAATCGTCGAACCCTACAATCTAACAAACCCTATAGTTTTAGGTATAGTTTGTGACCATTTACTTGGCCAATTAAAGATATATAAGTGACGACCTTATACTAACATATATTGTCTAATTAAAAAAAGCAACAATGAGGTCAGCTGTCCTGTGTCCCCTATTTTAGTGAAAATATTTACTATACTTAATTTAGAGCAGTTCATCCAAAGTTGGAGGTAAGAATAAATAAAATATTCATATAATTACTATAGATCGAGTGACGACATTGTAACATTCAAATTTAAGTTATATACGTTGGACAATACTTTTGGTTTTAGATGTGGCAAAAGTGCTTTTAATTATAGGGTTATGTGGAATAATATTTGAAAGCATTTTTGGAGTATTTGACATAAATAGACAAAACTACAAAAGTGTTTATTGCTTCTAGGAGCTGAGTGAATATGCAGGAAGCACATGAGTGCTTAGTGAAATGTTTTCGTGTTTCTTACAGAGTGCTAGAGTAAAACAATTCCTACAAAAGTATTATCAAACAAGTCCATACTTTACCATGCCTTTAAAGTTTAAAGTCCTGGAATGGAAGACTCCAACAACGTCAAAAGATAGTAGAGCTGAAATCTTTGTGAGGCCATTTTTATTTCCTTTTTCTATTCTTAAGACTGGGGCGGAACCAGAATTTTTTTTTTTGAGGGGCTAAGAATCCAAATATCTTAATTTGGGGGGAGGGGGCATTATACAAATTTTTTCTAAAATTGTCAAAAGTATTACAATTTTTTTTTTTATATATATATATTTTTACAATTGCATAGAACTACATGCAGGTTGGGTGTCCAGTGCCACCTCAGCCCACATGTAGCTATAACCCTATCTGAAATTGATATAAGGCCATCTTTTTGTTAGAAACATTATAAAAAGTTTGGGTTACACTTAAGAGTATTTTAATATTGATAGGTGTCAAAGTAATATGATTCTTTTATAAAATTATAAATTAGTTTAGCGGTATTCCTCTTTTACCATAATATTGGATATGTGCTAAATTCAAATTTTCTCCTCCAAATAATAAAAAAAAGTAGGCATAAATTCAATTTAGACACATAATTATATATGCTATTTCAACGGGGTCTACGAACTTTAAAATATTTCAAATAGACACCCGATCTATTATCTAAATTGAAAAATAGATTTCCGTACATTGATTCGTTGAGAGATCAGTTAAATGTTAGCTTGACTTTTGCTAATTGAGATTACTTGGCGACGTAGCGCTATCTCAGCAAACATTTCTCGCCAAATGAGCGACACGGTGACACATGTCCACCTAACCCCTTACACGGGCCCACAAATTCATAATCTCTTTCTTATTTGTCGAACACAAGTGAGAGATTTATATTTAAATTTGAGAGAAAATGTGATGTTTTTTGAAGACTAAATGGTCAGGAGAGCGTTCGACGAGTGAGAAAGAAGTGATGGGTGTGTGGACTCGTGTCAGGTGGACATGTGTCGCTCATTTGGCAGGAAATGTATGCTGGATTGGTGCCACGTCGCCAATTAATTCCCGTCAGCAAAAACCAAGCTGATATTTAACTGATTTCTCAACAAATCGATGTACAGAAGTTCATTTTTCAATTTAGATAATAAATCGGGTACATATTTGAAATATTTTAAAATTCGTGGACCCTATTGAAATGATATATATAGTTATATGTCTAAATTTAATTTATACCAAAAAAGTAATATGATTTTTTTTTCTTTATTGATGTGTTAGGAATTTTGGTAGCCTAGTTCACGCAACCAGTCCTATTGGGCTATGTCCATGGATGATGATGACAATCCACTAATGTTGAATGAAGAAGATTTTTTATTTTTATTTTTTATTTTAGAAGAAATGAAGAAGATTACAAATGAATAACAAATAGGTTCTTCAATCACATAGTGGGTAATCTTTCACTACTCTCAACCCTTCTTCATAGAGAATCCCTAATGCACCCAAAACTCACAATTTCTCTAAAAAACTCTCTTTAAGTGTCTATTTCATCACAAAGAAGAAAACTCTCTCTAAATCAGTTTCTCTCAAGTTTTCTAAAGAAGACTAATACTCTAAAGGACATATGTACATAGGTTCCCAAAACCCTAAATCATATAAGAAAACATATAATAATATATCCCTAAATTAACAAAGAGTACGAAATATATACCCTAGGCCTAAAAACATGTTAAAATGTGTAAGGAAATCCAAAAAATCGACTCAAAATGATTCTGAAAGCTTTACAATCAATCTGGTGCTAGTAACGGGACAAAACACAAATGTTGATTGCCATTTACGGTTAATTGATCGCCCGACATAAAAACACAAATATTCTTAAGTTTTACTCTCCTAATTGATCGATTGCCGCGGCCCCTTCTAAAATTTGTTTTCTTCACTCCTTTTGCACTAGGTTTGAGCTACACCAACCTAATATTAAGTGGATGGAATTAGTTGTTGGGATTGAAATTAGGGTCATTTTTATTAATTTTTTTTTTCAAAAGAAAGGTCGTTGGTCTAATTCACAATTAACTTGCAACCAAAAGGATATATACATCACCAGCAATGATAGAAGTGAGTCAAGAATGCTCCTCTTTCATCCAAACGATAAAGTTTTTACAATATATCCTACCTAATGAACCTATAGTGAGCTAACTTATGAGCCGCTTCATTACAATTTTTAACATAATTACTTTGTATTTATGTCATAAGAGTAAGACCTACAATTTCTAACATTATTACCTTGTATGTCATAAGACTCTCGTAAGTTATAATGCGCAAAAAGTAACATTTTTTGTGTTATATTGAAAGAAATCAGGCCCTGAAACATTGATATCTCTATATTATATAATTAACAAAACGAGATCACAAAAGTCTCCCATTTATCATTTGTAAAAAAATTGTTAATCATATTCTCTGTCTTATATATAGGCCACTAGATTTTCTCTTATATCGATCCCTATAAATTGAGAACAACATCAAGCTTAAGAGATATTAATTAACAAAGAAAGCGATAACATTATTTAAAAGGGAAAATAAGATATTGTCATTCATTGTTGAAGGCAGGTGATTCTCCGAAAGTTAGATCTTGTCTTTTGCATAGGGCTTGAATAATTTATAGTGTATTTGTTTTCGTTTATATTATCCTTTATCGTTTCTTTGCGGTGCATAATCAACCAAGTGCACAGATCACGGGAGGCACCGTCCATTTATCTACCTAATTATGAATAATTAATCATGGAAATAATGAGAAATTTTATACACGTACCACTATTATGTAACTTAATAAGACAAAAACCATTTTCTTAAACATAAGACCATAATATAGTTCGTTGGTGTAACCGTTCATTTATTGTGTTCTCATTCAAAATTCTTTTTATTTATTTAATTATAGTTAGATATTAATTAATTTTTTATATTGATGATCTTTTAAGAAGAATTTCAAAAATAGACAATTTGAATCATTAAAACAATGTAGAATGAATGATTTTTTAGAGATAGATTTCAAACACAATCTGTTTGTGTTTGAAATTTTTTAGAGATAGATTAATATATATTAAGATTTGTAATAACTTTGCTGATAATTGAAAGAGTATTTTAATATCAGGATTTGTCTTAGGATGATCAAGTATTCAAATTGAGGATGGCCAAATACATGCCAAGTAGCATCAAGAAAGAGACTTAATTATGATCTCGTTTTATTAAAGCAAGCATGGCATGTGATCAGACTTAAGAGTCAACTTGTGCTTAATCATTTTGGAATAATTCTGTTTTTGGTCTCCTGTTGGATTCAATCATTCTTAATGTTCCCTTCTTTTATATAATAAATTAACGTCAAAATAATGGTTTCCTTGCTTTTCCTTTTTAACTGTTAGTATGTGTTGTCATTCATGTAGTCAAGCTATTGAGAAATTTTATGCATCAGTCCATTTTTTTTCTTAATAAAACAAAGGCACCACTAAAATCTAAAGACTTTAGGGCATCTTCTACCCATAACCATAAGTCATAATTAATAAGGAATTTAACAATGTGAGGTCAATTATTCTATCAAAGACTGGGACTCCGTCATAAAATCTGCAATAAAATTAGCTTCATAAAGAGTGTGCATACAGTAACCATTTTAGAGATGCCTTGTCTTTCATGAAGTTAATTTATATGATATTTGAGTCTTCCCAAAAGCCGAATCAGTAACAATTTTAGAGTTTCATCCAACGAAAGTCCTTTTGTACGTACCTTTTGATGCAAGCAATATTCAAAATAGTCAATTCCTCGGTGCTTGACCTTCAACCAAATTAAGACACAGAATTGTAGGGACGACTCTGCCAACTAAAGATCACCACTAGAATCATCAATTATGAATAAATAAACCAAATGTGGGTGTCTTTTTCTTAAGAATTAACTAACCAAAGGGCTCAAAAAATTTCCAAAATACCCAAAAGAATGTGGAATTAGTTTCATAACTTTAAAGATAAAAATTTTACGCTTTTTCAATTTTCTAGAGCTTTTGAACACCCCATGGATGTTTTTATTTATTTATTTATTTTTTGTAGTTGTAGTTGCAGTTGTACGGCTAAAAGGTACAATGACAATGATATTTCTTGAGTTTGGATATGTGAAGGTGTGTTTTAGAGAAGTTTAGGATATTTATAGTTTTCTCAAAAACTTTTTTATTTTCTTTATTATTTTTTATGCATTTGCAGTTGCAATTGTGAATGCAATTGAACAATTTGCGCCATATATATTTTTTTTTTGAGCGCCTGACGTACATTATATTAAATGTGAAAGTTGTTGGGGCCCCTCGTAAGTAACATACTCTTTTCTTAATCCCAGAACCGCCATTTTTATTTATTTATTTATTTTTTTTGGTGATAGACGAGAACCACCAAAATTTAACATTAAAATCATAGTTAAGAATAAGTTACGTTAGGAGAAAAAAAATGATATTGTTTGATGTATATGCGGGTTATTTGCCTTCTTTTATTATGGAGTCGGACGCTGTTTAATGTGCTCAATGATTAATCATCCGGCGAAGTGTCAAATCTCATGTGTCAGATGTTGGTGGTTTTGAAGGTGCTCTTGTGGAGGAGGTCAATTCAAAGTTTGCTGAAGTCAATCTGTCAGGTTTTGTTATCAGCTCAAAGAACATAATAGACCGCTTGCTTTTTGTTGATGAAATGTGGTATGTTCTATTGATAGAGAATCACCTTTGTGTGTTTTATGAATTTAATCTGAGTATGGTGTAACTGATCTTAATTGTTAATCACATCCAGTGTTTTCTTCTAAAAAATAAAAATCCAATAAACAATTCAAAATTTTTTCATACTTTTTATTTTGTTGGGTACTTCAGGAGCCAAAGCCCAAAAGAAATTACGAACAGCTAGCAGACTCTTCTGGGCCTCGCAAAACCAATCAAGTCTACCTGAATGCACAGCTACCGACTCTTGCAGGAAATCCAGAACTTGGAAGCCCAAGATAAGAAAGCCTATCTGCAGCATCCCCTCTCTAAACCCACATAGATACAAAGTATCAGTGTAACCAGCCCATAATGATCCCCTGGAAGGAAAAATTAGTAAAGTTGCTTCTATCTCTACTTGTCTTGTTATCTTTTAGTAGTTTTAATTTTTCAGTAAATTAAAAGTAGGTCTAATTTTGGAGGATAATTCAGACTAAAACTATATAGAAATTTAGATTTGTCCTTAAATCTAATTTTTAAGGCTAAGGTTCAAAAAATAGACTTTTTAAAATTTTTGACTCATATTATCTCTTATAATTAAGATAATTAATATGAAATAATTTTAAAAATTATGATAGATAATATTTGTTAGGACATTTTTAATTTTTTACATTTTTTAATTAAAACATTCAAGATTATCTAGTTTTTATGTTTTATAATTTAAAATAATAAAAGATAATATCTGTTTAAATTATACAAACTAGCCTCTCGACACGCGCTCTTGCGCGTGTCAATTGGCTCTTTTTATTGCGCATATGTTGAATTCATTTGTTTACGATTTGGGTGGATGTTATGTTTTTGTGGGTGTCCAGCATGTTGATGGTCTAAAATTTGATGCTCTATTTGAGAGACCTATTACTAATTGAGACTAAATATAAATCCCAATCAGATAATTGCTAAATGTAAATTTAATTTCTTAAATTGGTCCTAAATATATTTGGACCATTGCTAAATTGACCTATCACTAAATTGAACACATCACAAAATTTGAAGTTAAATCTATAATAAACTAATGTCTAGCATCTCGGTGAGCGCGTGGGAATTGGCTTTTTCTTTTATATCTATTTTAAATATTCTTTTTAATAGTAAATTCTGTTTCAGTACACAACTATGATAAAAAGAGCCATGTTCTTGTTCAAACCAACAGAATTGACTCAATATTGCCCTCCTGGTGAAGACCTCTAATGTTCGGTTTATTATTTCTTGGATGACAATGCAATTGAAGATTATGACAATTTGTATGCAAATTTTATATAAGTTCAATAACACAAAGTTGAAAGCTATTTGTATGGATTATTGTATTAGATCTTCTTTTCCTTTGACTGATATATGAGTCACCTTATTTGAACTATTTGGGATTGTAAAAAAGAGATGCTTAAGTGTAAAAGCTAAATTTTAAATCAACTCACACATGATCAGCAGCCACATTTCACTAAACAAAACGAATTACTGTTTTTCCATTTCATTGCCACCTCTCCATTTTTATGTTTTCAAATTAGATCATGCAGACCCACACAAACAGAAAGAGTCAAATCATAATGAATAATATTAGTGTGTCAATGGCTTATGCAAATGAGTCTTCTGGAAGAAAATAATCAAGTCTCTTGAAGCAAAACCACATGTAGATCTTATTTCTGAAGTGAAAAGAAGAATTAGAGAAACCAAAGTATCAAAGTACCCTAACAGGGACATAAAAGGAATGATTAATCAAAACATTTGTTACAGAAATCGACCATTAAAAATATGTTTTGTTATGGAGGATCATAAACCTGGAGAGCATATTGAAGATGGAAATTGACTTTGAATGCCTCTTCAAAGCCCAATCCTTCCCTGTTAATCTGCATACATGGTGAAAATGAAATGGCTTAATTTATGTGGCTAAGGCGGGTCCTAAAATATTTGAAAGCAGTGTTAACCAATTAGGAAAATGATCGAGAAGCTTACAAAGATTAATCCTACAAATTACTGAATTGGTTTTCTTTGAAAGCAAGATACAAATTGAATGTCATGGCAAGCTTCCTGCACCATGGGGAAACATATTTATTTAAAGATAGAAGAAGCATACCACAAAAGAGTTGTAATATATTGAAGTAACTCATTGTTCTATGTAATTTGCAGAAAATTTGATGAAACACAATCAAATGCACAAACATGCCCTCCAGAAAAATATATATATATATATATATATCCCGATGTAAGTAAATAGGTAAATCTATGAAGAGAAAAATGGAAAAGACCCACATATGTACTTGCATAGATATAAAAAGAAGAAAAAATTGAGTGACAGTAGCTGAAGAGTTTGCCTCTTGGCAGTCACTGAAGAGCTTAGCTAGGACTCTAGGAGGGGTAAGGTTGCATATTGGTTCAAGAAAATGGAATGGGAAAAAAAAAAAAGTGAATTCTCACTTGCTTGCCTTAATTGGTTCATCTACTCATCTGTATCACCAAGCATGAAACATTGGTCCAAACGACAAAAAACAAAAAAATGATTTACTCACAAAGGAGTTAGAGAGATAAGGGGTTGTTAGGCCAAAAACAATGACCGAATTATCGCCAATTGAGACTAAATGTAAAGCCAAATCAAAATCAAACTCAGACCCAAATCAAATTGAGAGAGAAATGAAGTGAGAGAGATTACCAATCGTTGGCCGATGGAGAATATTCAGCGGTGGCAATGGTGGCTGGCGATGTGTAAAATTTAGGCTTAATTTGGAGAGAAGAAAGTGGGGGGCTGGTGAAAAGGTTGAGGAGAGGGTGGAAGGAAGTGGAGTGCGGGTGGAAGAAAATACCATATGAACTGAAAATGGGAGAGAGTTTTGATGGTGTTTTTTTCCATTTACAAAGCCACCTAATAGTTCATAATGATCACCATTTACAGAGGCATTCCAACCAAACACATCATATATATTCAACATTTATACGCCTGTGATTTCTGAAACTTGATTAACCAAATGTAGTAATTAATGAAAGAAAATAAAAACAAAACATTGAATCAATATGAAGGATGAGACATTTCTTATTTGTTTGCAGAACAAAAACCATTATAGTAGCATATGGATGAGATACCAGTTTAAATCTTCGCAAGTAGTTGTCTTCCACACGTGTGAGAGCTCAAGGTGCGAAGAGAGAACTTGTGGAGGGTGAATACGCAGTAGAAAAAAACTGAAGGTGATGGAGGTGGAATGTGGAGACCGGAGAGTGGAGACTCAGAAACAACGTGGGATAAGAAAAGGGCAAAAAGAAAGTGGGTGGAAGTGGGAGTGTGCCAGAAAATAAAAACTTGATTTATTTTTTATTTTTACTGTCTTTTTACTCTTTTGCCCTTTAATAATGAAATCATTAAGTTTTAACAAATTTAAACAGAGTATGGTTTTTTGGGAATATTTGAAAATTTCACCTAAATGGAGCCTTTGCTTTATATATATAGATATAAAAAAAATACATTAACCCACGAAATCGAAAATAATCAAACAAGGAAGAAAAAAAAAAAAGTATATACAGGTACATTTCAATTGTACCAATACATAGGTTTATATATATATATTGGTACATTTCAATTGTACTAATACCTGAGTTGATATATATATATATATATTCGATTAGGTATGCACCAACGAACATACTTACCTGATCCGAACGCTCGGCTATGTTGCTTCCTTCCTAGAGTTTTGAGGGTAAATCTTCATCTTTTCACTTTATCCTCTCCTAGGGTATAAAATGGGCTTGGTTGAGGCGTTATGTTAGGGTTCCGTCCAAAATCTTGGAGCTAAACCATAAAATAAATGCCGACAAACCATTGATCAATTGGTACAATTGAAATGTACCAATAAAGAATTTTTTCCTTGTTTGATTATTTTTTAATTTGTGGGCTGATGCATTTTTATTACATTGATATAATTTAAACCCACAATTAATTTAGGATAATATGATAATATTATGATATTATAATATAATAATATGATAATATGATAATATTAAGATAATATAAAACTAGTATAATATTATGATAATAGTATAATACTAGGATAATATTAAGATTTAAATATTATTAATTTTAGGATAATATTAGATATTTTTTAAATTAAAAACATCTAGACAATATTGTTGGACCTCAGTCAAAAATAAAAAAATATTATGGTGCGTTTGGATGAAGTAGTTTGAAATTACTAAGGAATCCACAAATGACGGAATTTAAAATGATGTAATTTAAAATTTTAGAATATGTAAATTATCTTGTTTGGATAATATGTAAACATAATGAAGTTTAAATACGGAATTTATGGTAATTTTAATTTTTGATGCATCAATTCAAAAGAGTGATGGTGATGGTGATGGTGGCAACAATAAAAATGATGTTTATGGTGAGTTGACCATATTGGTAGGGGTGATGGCCCACAAGCGGTGGGAGAAATGGTGGCGGCTAAAATTGAGGTGTTGGCGGTGGTGGTGTGGTGGTGTTGACAATGGCAGTGATGGTGGTGGCGGCGACAGCAGCAACGGCAGTGGGGGTGGTGGCGGGGGTGGCGGGGGCAGTGGTGTTAGTGGTGGTGACGTTGGCGGCAGTGGTGGTAGTGTCGACATGGTCGACATGACTTATTTTTCTTTTGTAAAAATAGGAATTTTGAAAATGACACCAATTTAGGTGGAATTTAAAGTTTGAATTTATAGCCTTCAAATTCCAAGTTTTTTTCCACCTAGAATTTACAAAATTCTGTATTTATTGACCCAAACAAGGAAATTAGAGCATGTAATTTCTTAAATGCTGAGTTTTGTTTAAATTCCGAGTATTTTTCCTCCATCCAAACACACCATTAAGGTATTAGTCTAAGAGAGGAGAAAAAATTAGACCGGTGTGTGAAGCACGCTTAATTTTTTAATATGTGATTTGTACATGCCTCTTCTATTAAGGAATACCTCATCATAAACATGATGAGGTATGACTTATGTCACACATTCTGTATTGTAATTTGATGATTGATGTCGTTTATTTTCAAAGTCTCTATACAAGGATCACTTTTGCAAAAAATTAGACAAATCGAAAATCGTTTAACTATTTGATTAATAGGCCATCATTTCAAGTATATATGGAATCACTATGTTCGTCTATTTATTTTATCACAATTAAATGTTTTAATGATTTTAGATTTACCTAATTTTTTGCAAAGGTGATCTTTGTATGGAGACTTATAAATTAGATGGCTTTGATCATCAAATTATAATGAAGAGTGTGTCTCACAAGTCATAAATCATCATGTTTAAAATGAGATATACCTCAACAGAAGAGCCTGGTGATTTGTATTACAAATATGTAAAGAGAAATCCTAAATACCACCTACTCAAATTGTTGAGTTGACCCCACTTTTTTTAGGGATCTCCGGGTCGACTCATAAATTTTTGAAGAATTATTACTGACAAAATAAGTCTTCTCTACAGCAATCCAGATTGCTGTGGCAGTAGTGAGACGATCAAATAGAGCACAAACATGTCTTTCCATGGCATTGAGAAGCCATGTTTGAACAGTACAATTTTCCTCTTCCCAATTCTCATGTGCATCAACATTATCTGTCACAGGAGCTTTCTTAGTGCCGGTGATGTATCCAAATTTCTTTTTGCTGGCTATGGACATACGAGCAGCACAAGCCCAAGAATCATAGTTGGCCCTTCCAGTTAATTTCTAGGGTGCAATTCGAAAATGATCAGATTTATCAGTTTTAAGGTGCATGGGTCAGAACAAACTCACTCAAACACGTACTTATCCTATTCCTTACCAACCAAATGATAAAATTAATAGCTACCCATCAGCTTGATTTTGTAAGACCATCCCAGCTAGGTCTGCAACTTCTGTAAGTGCTGTCCTTCATCCCTTCACCTTGTGTTTCACCAACTGATTTTCCTCGTGTCGATCTAGCTAGCAAATGCTTCTGCAACCCTTCCTGTCTGCTTCGTCAATCAAATAGATCGACATCGTAGAAGACCAGTAAAACTAGGTGGTCGTCAGAGGTCCTCTTGCGTTCCAGGATCATCAAGTTCATCGTTGTCTCGAAATGTGCAAAACCCTGTTTTGATAAAAGCTGTATTGAGGTGGTCACTAAAAGGTCTTGAGAGTGTCTTCGCCCCTGAAGCTCAAGAACACGTCATAAGTACAGAAAGAGGAGGAGGCTTCTTGATCAACTCTAAGTGCAAGGGCCATATATCTTGATCTAGCTAGTCCAAGATCGAACAAACAGACCACGCCCTTGGTAGATATCAAACTGTACTTGTAACTTCTTAGTGGTGGTTTAATTGAGTGGTAATTAAGGCGATGGTGTATACAAATTACAAGCAGCTATATAGCTCGATCGTAAATGGTTCCCCGGGAATCGATTTATCTCTGGTGGCCAACCAAGTAGTTTTCTTATCCACAGTGAGGGCCTCAATTTGATTCTGATTCTAATAAATTGGACCAAAAAATAGAAGTCAAATCTGAAGCCGGAGAGATTGATTCCAATTTGTGATGCCCAAAAGTGAAAAAGAGGAGAAACAAAAGTTGGCAGAATAGTTAAAGAATAATTACTATTAATGATGTAGTGTAATAGATTTATAAAGATTTTTGTACATTTTTTTAAAATAACAGACTTTTGTAGAATTTGTTGATTTTTACAGAGTTATATGGTGTTCTACAAAGTCTATAAAAATCTTTAGAAATCCACAGGGCAGAGCTCAAATTTATAATGACTTTAAAATATACATAAAAATCTTTCAAATTCTGTTAAAATTCATCATTAAATGAATTCCATAAAAGTTAATGACTTTTTAAATATATATAGACTTTTACGGACTTTATAAAAGCTTTTACAAGTCTTAATTGAATACATATATTTATATATGGACTTTTTAAAGTTTTTAAAAATATTAATTAAATACCATATGACTTTTAAACTCCACAAAAATCTTTTAGTGTCTCAAGTGTATTTATTGCTAAGTTGTTAGCTGATTAATTGGGGTAATTTGCCTTGGGTAGTTCAACTATTGTATTTACTATTATTTGTTAGTTGGCTGATAGCTGCACTTCCTATATGTATTAGAGAAGTTTTATTCTCTGCTTATGATGAATAGAGAATTACTTTTATTTCTCGATCCGTAGTTGTAGGCATTTGGAAACCTTCTGAACCACGTTAAATTAGTTCTCTCTTCTTGTTTCTATTTGTTCACAACATGCATGCAGGAAGAGCGGGCCCACGTAAAAAATCTTTTGAACATTTTTTCATTTTAAAATTTGTTTTTACCGTTGACAATCCAACAGTTGTTGCTACTGGACCGTTGGAGATGAGCGGCCATCATTTTTATTTTATTTTTAATTATTTGTTTTAATTAATAAAAATACATAAAAAATGTGAAAAATTCAGAAAAATTTCAAAAACAATTTGAAAATTAACATATAGAATCTCACCACTATTTTTCAATTTTTTTTTATTATTTTTTTTTTATAAATGCTCCATTCTCTTCATTCATTTCACACATTCATCAATATTTTTCTCGCAAAAAAGTCTTACATAAATTTTAGTTCCCAATTTTTGATGCATTGACCTTTATTAAATGGTGTATTAGATCAAGATTAAAAAAGAAAAGTAATTTCGTGCCTTCAAATAATTTATTTGTAAATATATGTGAAATTGGGCTTTTTTTTAAAGATTTTATTAAAGGGTTAAATACAAAAATGGTCCACGAATTTTACTGTGATTCTCAATTTGGTCCATTAATTATAAAAAGTGTCAATTTGGTCCACAAATTTTCCAAGTTGTACCAAAGCAGTACAAACGTTAACATTCATAAAAAAATTTAAGCCAAAATGTGATGGATGGACTGAATACCCCTGAAAATACAGTCACATGTTATGCACATGACTAGTTCCGTTAATTTTTTGGATGAAAGTTAACGTTTGTACTGCTTTGGTACAATTTGGGAAATTCGTGAACCAAATTGACACTTTTTATAGTTAATGGACCAAATTAAGAATCATAGTAAAGTTCGTGAACCATTTTTGTATTTAACCATTTCATAAATAATTACCTTACACTACAAGAAAAACATATTTGGGCGACGGAACTTTGGGCGACGAACACATATTCGTCGCCCAAAGTAATTTTGGGCGACGAACAAGAACATTTGTCGCCCAATGTCATAAACTTTTGGGCGACGGACCAAAGGACGTTTGGGCGACGAAAAACACGTTCCTTGCCTAAAGTTACTTTGGGCGATGAAATGATCTTGTCGCCTCAACTCACGCGACAAAAAATTAATTGAGCAATACATTGGGCGAGGAATACACATGTTCGTCGCCCAAAGTGTATTTGGGCGAGGAAAATGTAAATTTGTCGCCCAAAAATACTTTGGGTGACACAATATTTCGTCGCCAAAAGCATTTTGGGCGAGGAATGTACACATTCCTCGCCCAAACATACTTTGGGTGACGAAATCTGGTTCGTCGCCCAAAGGGTCATTCCCTTTTTTTTTTGGTGCAATTATATGTATGTTAATCATACAATGCGATCGTGTTTCCAACGATCCGAACCGTTCAATTTTTAATTCCTCATTGAAAGATCAGCATTCCAAAAAATTAGGATTATTGGAGATGTAAAAGTGATGTAACGGTGTTCGAATGTATGAACGATCAAGAAATTACTAATACTAATCAATGGAGTAGATGAATTCCGATTTGAGCGAATTTTTGAAGGAATGATGTTTGAGTATAAACGAATAAAATGAACGGCTCCGATCGTTGAAATTACAGTATAGTCTTCACAATTCTTGAATCGACAAAGTTTCAACGAAAAAACTATAGAATTATACTCTTCAAGTGTATTTGTATGTAGAAGACTTTTGTATTGTGTTTTTAACGATCCGAACCGATCATTCCTTAGTGCCCCACTCAAAGATCATCCATGCAAAAAATTATCTCAATTGGAGATGTAGAAGTTAGGTTTGGCATTTAGGATGTATGAACGATCTTGATTCTTATGATAATAATCGAACGGGTAGATGAACTCCGATTGAGCCCATTTTTTCCAGGGTTGATCTTTGAGTATGAACATATATGATGAATGGCTCTGATCGTGATAATCACGTTGTGGTCTTCACAATTATTGAAGCTACAAGGTTTTAACGAAAGAGTTAATAGAATTTTATTCTTCAAGTGCAAAAACCGTTCATGTATATGTACAACCTCATATGTCGATCGTGTTTTCAATGATCCGAACCGTTCATTTATTAGTTTCTCACTCAAATATTAATCTTGCAGAAAATTAGGTCAATTGGAGATGTAAACATTTGGTATCGGAGCTTGATCATTTGGTAATAATGGTTTGGGCGAGGAACTTCACATTTCATCGCCCAAAGGGGTTTTGGGCGACGAATTTATAATTTCCTCGCCCAAGATCACTTTGGGCGACGAAATTTGTAGTTCCTCGCCCAAAGTAAGAATATTTTTTTGTTTACAATTTTATATATGTAATAGCATACGATACGATTGTATTTCCAAAGATCAAAACCATTCATTTTTTAATTCCCCACTCAAGGATCATCCATGCAAAAAATTAGCTCAATCGGAGATGTAGAAGTTAGGTAACGGTGGTTGAACTTATGAACGATTGTGAATTTTCTAATACGAATCGAAGTATGATATGAATTCCGATTTAGCCGATTTTTTGCAGGGATGATCTTCCAGTATAAACGAATAGAATGAACGGTTCCGATCGTTGAAATCACATTGTAGTCTTCACAAACTGTTGAATCGCCAAAATTTCTACGAAAAAGTTAATAGAATTATACTCTTCAAGTGTATTTATATGTAGAAGCTCAGATTTCTATTATGTTTTTAACGATCCGAACCGATCATTGGCTAGTCCCCCACTCAAAGATCATCCATACAAAAAATTATCTCAATCGGAGAAGTAGAAGTTAGATTTAGCATTTAGTGTGTATGAAAGATCATGGTTTTTATAATCATAATCGAATGGCTAGATGAACTCTGATTGAGCGGATTTTTTGCAGGGATGATCCTTGCGTATGAACATAGATAATGAACGACTATGATTGTTGTAATAACGTTATTGTCTTCACAATTATTGAATCGACAAGGTTTGAACGAAATAGTTAATAGAATTTTATTATTGAAGTGTAAAATCCACAGATTTATATGTAGAACCTTATATGTCGATTGTGTTTTTAACGATCTGAACCGTTCATTTATTAGTATGTCACTCAAAGATCATTCCTTTAAAATATTAGATCAATTGGAGATCTAGAAGTTTGGTATTGGAGCTCGAACGTATGAACGATCATGGTTCATACCAAAAATCAACTTTGGGCGACGAACGGTGCGTCGCCCAAATTTTGAAATTATGGCGGGATAAAATGGTGCCTTAAAGTCAACGACTTTGGGCGACGAACATGATTCCGTTGCCTAAAGTATCTTTGGGCAACGAACTTGTTAATTCCTCGCCTAAAGTTACTTTGGGNAGTGGTAATTAGTTAATGTTGTGGGTTTTTTTAATTTAGTGGTTTGGTTGTGAAATCTGAATTTAGATTGATGTTGGGCTCATATTTGACAATGATTTATTTTTTTGGTGAAGGAAGGATAATGTTGCATTTGTTGTGAAGGATAATTGCATTTTTGGTGAGGTATGTGTTTAATCTATATTTTAGTTAAGTTTTTGTATGATTTAGTATTTAATGTTTCATATATAATTATATTAAATTTTTGAGTGAATTAGTTTGTATGTTAAAATTAATTATAAAATTGATTAATTAGTTTGTATGTCTTTATATGCTAAAATTTAATAGTTTGTTTGTATGCTTATATGTATATTGTTAGATTAATTATAGTTTAGTTTGTATGTTACATTTAGTTTAGTTGTAATTGCAAAATTTTCGATGACGTAGTCCAGCACTCCTCGAGTACTGGGTTAGGTCATGTGGCACGAAGCGCTTGTGCGAAGTTATCAGTCGATAACTTTGTACATTTAACTAGTCGTGTGAAGTTATCAGTGGATAACTTTGTACACTAAACTTAAATTCACCTTAGACCCGTTCGAGAGTCTATTGGACGCGCGCATGGGCGCTGGGGGTGACTGCGCTCCAATATGATTCTTGAATTGTCCAAATTACCCATGGACAATTTGGGAGTGCACAATTATGTGTTGTGGTTAGCGGTTCATGTGATGTGGTTTTGATCTGAGAAAATTTCGGCAACATCTCCCTATGTGTTCTTCGAGTGCATACTAGATATTTGTTTTAAATATCTACGTCGTGCACTTGGAGAACCATAGGGAGATGCTGCCGAAATTTTCCCAGATTGAAACTACGTCGTGTGAGCCAACAACCACGACACATATGTGCATTCTCGAATGAGATAGGGCCCTTACCGGAGGCATAAGGAGACGAAGAAGGGTGACGCATCGTTTTCTAATTGTCATGTAATATGGAAACAGGCATCATGGACCGACAGTGGATACGTAATACGAATCATGTTAGTGATGAATATTTGTATGGGATCGAGTCATTTATCCAAGTTGCACAGGAACATGTCAATGCTCAGAATAATATAAGGTGTTCGTGCCGGAATTGTAACAACTCTTTATGGAAGACAGTGCGTGAAGTCAGAATTCATTTGGTGAAATATGGGATGTCACACAACTATACGACATGGCATTATCATGGTGAACCGAGAGTTTATGCTCCGACTTCCTCGGATACCCGAACAATTCTGCAGCCTACTGAATCTGTTGGTGATGATAATGACCAAGTGATGGGCATAATAAACGATGCTTATCCATATGCATCGCTTGATCACGAAGTCAGTTAGGATGATACAGAGAGCGATAATATGGATCAAGGTGATGGGTTGCCCGAAGTCCAAAGAGAAGAGTTTGATAAGTACGAGAGATTGTTGAAACAAGCTCAGCGGGAATTGTACTATGGTTGTGAAGAGTTCTCATTGCTAACTGCTGTTGTGGAGTTAATGCATTGGAAAGTACTTAATCAACATTCGAATCGAAGTTATGATTAGTTGATGGGGATTTTGAAACGAATGCTTCCAAAGAACAATCATATACCTGAAACCCATTATCTTGCGAATAAGGTGTTGAAAGATCTCGGTTTAGGATATGAAAAGATTCATGCATGCAAAAATGATTGTGTATTGTTTTACAAAGAACACTAACGGAAGGATAAATGCCCTGTGTGCAATGAACTGAGATATAAAAACAAGTCTGTAGAGAGAAAGAAACAGATTCCGCAAAAGGTGTTGCGTTATTTCCCACTTAAGCCAAGGTTGCAACGATTGTACATGTCGACACATACTGCAAGTGACATGAGGTGGCACAAAGATAAGCGGGTTGAGGATGATGTGATGAGACATCCTGCAGACGGAAGCGCATGGAAAGAATTTGACAAGATATATCCGGATTTTGCAGCAGATCCACGAAATGTCAGATTAGGACTTGCTACTGATGGTTTTAATCCATTTAGAAATATGAGTACATCTCACAGTACTTAGCCAGTGGTCGTGGTTCCTTATAATTTGCCTCCCTGTAAATGCATGAAAAAAGAATTCACAATTATGACGCTATTAATTCCAGGACCGCAATCCCCTGGCAAGGAGATCGATGTATATTTGCGGCCGTTGATTGATGAGTTGAAAGAATTGTGGCAAAATGGTGTGCCGACATATGATAAGTCTACCGAAACAATGTTTTCCTTGCGTGCGGCAGTCATGTGGACAATAAATGATTTCCCAGCTTATGAGAATTTATCAGGCTGAAGCACCAAGGGTTATATGGCATGTCCTACTTGTAATAAAGATATAACTTTCGCTTGGCACAGTGGTAAAGTATGTTATATGGGCCACCGAAGATGGTTGCTGGGGGATCATAAATGGCGTCACAGTAAGGAGGCCTTTGCCGGAAAAAAGGAGATGGGCGTGAAACCTAAAGAATTATCTGGTGATGACATCTTGAGGCAGTTGAATAACTTAGAATTTGGCCGGATTGGTAAACATCCCTCTAACAAAGAACGAAATATGCCAAGGTCACCTGCACATCTAAATTGGACAAACAAGTCGATATTCTTGGAGTTGGAGTATTGGTCCAAGTTGAAAATCAGGCACAATCTCGATGTAATGCATATTGAGAAGAACGTGTGCGAAAGTTTGGTGGGGACAATTTTGGGCATTGAGGGAAAATTAAAGGACACAATTAAGGCTCGACAAGATTTGCAAGAAATGGGCATCAGGAAACATTTGTGGTTAACGAAGAAGGGTGATAAAATGATAAAGAAACATCCATTTTATACCATGAAGCCTGGGGATAAGAAAGAATTCTTAAAGTTTTTTGCATCGGTCAAATTTCCAGATGGATACGCGGACAATATCTCTCGAAATGTGAAAATCGACTCTGGAAAAATTTTGGGCTTGAAAAGTCATGATTGTCATGTTTTATTGCAACGTCTGCTTCCGGTGGGTATTTGAAATTTTTTGCCCGAAGATGTGGTTGAACCGATTGTTGGGTTGTCGAAGTTCTTTCAGCATATCTGCGCTAAGACGTTGCGCGTGTCGGACATGTCAAAATTGAAAGATGAGATTGTGTACATCCTATGCAAATTTGAACAAATATTTCCACCGGCCTTTTTTGATATAATGATTCATTTGATGATACATTTACCGCAAGAGGCAATTCTTGCTGGGCCGGTCAGTTATCGGTGGATGTACCCAATAGAAAGGTAACATTTCCTAAACTATTTCATTACTATTCTCCAAGTTCAGCTCTATGTTACTCATAAAAGTTTTCTCACTATGTAATTACATTCGCAGAATGTTGGGTAATTACAAAAGGTACGTCCGAAACCGGGCACGCTCCGAAGGCTCCATAGCAGAGGCATACATTGCAAATGAATCCATCACGTACTGTGCAATGTATTTCAGCAGTGTTGAGACGTCATTCAATCGCCCCCAACGCAACGACGACGGTGGTGAAAAAAATGAGACACTTTCTGTCTTTTCTCAAATTACACGACCATTTGGCGAAGCCCCTAAATCAGCTGTTGAATTCTCGAAACACGATATGGAGGTGGCTCATTGGTTCATACTCAACAATTGCGAAGAAGTTGACTCTTTACGCATTGAGCATGAGGAACTAATGAAGCGCGACTATCCAAGATGAGACATGGAACGTGTACAGAAAAAACATCGGGAATTGTTTCCTAAATGGTTTAAGGAACATGTAAGTGATTACTGACAATAATGATCAGTTCGTTCATGTGTTTGTAAATTTTTTGTAATATATTAATTCCATTGTCTTTTAACAGATGGAAAAGCTGACTGATGATAATTCGCCGTTATACAAGTAGTTAATGAGTTTGGCGAGTAGTATTCAATGGGTTGAAACGTTTTCCGGATGTAATGTGAATGGAGTCAAGTTTTTAACTGTAGAACGAGATGCCATCTTGAGCACTCAAAATAGCGGGGTTTGTGTAGAGAACTTGGAGACTGGCACGGTTGATTTCTACGGCAAGCTGACGAGTGTACATCAAGTCTTGTACTCGCATCACTTTCAAGTTGTGTTATTTAAGTGTCATTGGTTTAATACAGACCCGAATAGGAACAACAGTATTAAACTCGATTATGACTTAATATCTGTGAATACAAACACTCGATGGTATGAGAATGATCCATTTATTCTTGCCACAATGGCAAAACCAGTATGTTATCTGGATGACCCTAAGGCGGGTGTGGGTTGGAAAGTAGCTCAGATGATTCAGAATCGAAATATATGAGATATTCCGAAAAAAGAAAATCAGGATGACGTGGCCTATCAAGAGGATTCATCTTCGAACATACCCAATCCATACAACAATGATGTTATCATACAACAAGTCGAGATACATGACGTTCCTCCAATTAAGATCGATGCCTTATCAATTGATCTTGGGCCACTTCCCCAAATTGATGTTAATGATTTCATCGATGATGATGATGATGAAGATGAAGATGATGAAGATGAAGATGAAGATGAAGATGAAGATGAAGATGAATATGAAGATGATGATGTTGATGGTATCGATGATGATGATGATGAAATGAGTATTTCTAGTGGTGATTCAGATTAGTAATTGATAATGGTGATTCATATTAGTAAGTGATAATGATGATTCAGATTAGTAAGTTATTACTTTAGTTTTCTTTTTTACTAACATAAATATTTATTGAATTGTGCAGATGAGTTTGATCTCGAACAGGGGTGGATCTCGGAGGTCCAGTTCAGCATCCATGTCCGCCCCTGCAGCTCAGCCCGCCCCTGCAGTACAGCCCGACCTCATAACCCAGGGCGAATCGACCCCGGCGATATCCCCAGATCTCTCATCTAGTACTGGGTCTACGATTCAGTCGGCACGGAGGGCCCGACGTGGTCACCGTTATGATGCATATGATAGTGTTGCATCATCCACTCGTACTGCCTCATCATCAGAGAGTAAGAAAAATGTTTTCACATCACTTGTGTTTATGTTTAATTTTATTTAGATGTTATAAGATTACTGTGAAATTAATATGTTATATTTGCTTTTCTAGGTACCAAAACCACGAGGGGGATAAGTAGAGGGTTGAAGGCGTCTCGAATCACTTGCACGACGAACGAGAGGATTCAAATCGTTCTTGAGCAAGATCACCTACGACCGAGAAAGGAGGTCCATAGTACTTTCGCTTCCTTTGTCGGATCGATTATCCGTGGTGAATACCCCATGCTTTTCCCCAGTTGGGAAAAGGTTGATGACGCCATCAAGAGGAGCATTATGGGCTCCATTTCTGTGAG
>QANW01008704.1:534391-572694 GCA_003254865.1 Dryas drummondii | reverse complement strand
GTCATGCCCTTCTTTTTCCAAATCAGCCAAATGTTTGTAAAAAATCTCAACCGTTGGCGCATATGCACATTTCATAAATAAATTCAGAACACGTTCTCTCAAATATTTACCACTACTTTCACAGGAAACTANAAAACACGTTCTCTCAAATATTTACCAACTACTTTCACAGGAAACTTATTTTTCAAATTTCCTACCAAATGAAAATAACGATATGCATGAGGTGAGGAAGGAAAAATACGATTAACACCTTCTAACAAGCCAGGATTACGATCTGAAATGAATGTAACTGTACGACCTTGGGGTGCCAAAACTTGATACAAATTTTCAAAAAACCAAGTCCAATTGTCTTCAGACTCAGAATCCACGATAGCATAAGCAAGAGGAAATATAGCTACAGAAAAATAAATAAAACAAACAAATAAAAAGCCGAAGTGTAACTAATAAAGCAAAAGAATAAAATATGATAATTTACGAACTGTAACTGAATTTGACTAAGATAAATTACTGGACTGAAGATAAATTTTACTAAGTCAAATAAACTCAATCTTTCTATTTTTTAACTTTCACTGCCATATTAGACTGAAACTGAATTTCCACAGAATTGGTACACTGAAACTGAACTACCAAAAAATTCGTACACTGAACTGAATTAATCTCTTTAGAGCCATATATAATTAAGTCAATTAAAAGTTTCAATATTACAAATACCTGGTTTGTCGGCATTTATGTTAGGGTTTAGCTACGGGATTTTGGGCTAACATAATGCCTCCACTAAGCCCATTCTATACCCTAGGAGGAGATTGGATCAAAAATAGGGATTTACCCTTAAAAATCGAGGAAGGAAGCAACGGCCAAAAAAAGAAAGAGTTGAAAGGTAAATGAACGAAATCAATAAACAACTGCAACTAAAAAAAGAAGACGTACCTTTATCACCATCCCTTCCATTTGCAGCAAGCAAATGACCCAAATACTTCCCTTTCAAAAAAGTTCCATCAACATGAACCATGGGAAGACACCATCTATATCCTTGAATACATGCAGAATATGAAATGAAAAATCTCAAAAACCGACCACTTGACTCATCCAACTGTAAAACACAATGTGTGCCTGGATTTGAAATCTTCACAGCTTCAACGTACCAAGCTAACTTTTGAAAAGAGGCCTCCTCATCACCATGAACAAGAAGCTTTGCCATCTCTTTACCTTTCCATGCATTTTGATAACTGATATCCAAACCATAGTTCAGTTTCAGTTCCTGCACAATGTCAATAGGTCTCAAAGATGGCTTCAAACGAAGCTCATCTTTCACAATTGATGATACAATTCGTGAACTCATCATCTTACCTTTAGTCTCACGAACAACTCCACGGCATGTATGCTGATTATTCATAGTACGAATATAGCAAAATCCATTTGCTCTACATAACACTGCATACACACGCCATTTACAACCATGTGAATTCTTCTCAAAACATTCAGCTATAATCTGATCTTTGTCATTCTTCGCATATACAAATTTGAATCCCATCTGAACAGCATATTTGACCAATTTCAAACGAAATTCAACTACACCGCCCTCAAATTTTTGTCCAACATGATCAATATAACCTTCCCACTCTTTCGATAGATAACTTTTAGTTTCAGCAGTTCCAAAATCACCTAAATACTGATTCGGATCAATCAAACTCTCAAAGTCTTCAGAAGATGAACAACTTGCACCTTTCTTTCTTGTATAAGAGACTTCACTAGCACTTGTATCTTTAGATGATGTACTAGGAGCACTACAAGCAACATACTCAACAAGAACACCATCGTGATTCACAAGTATATCAACATATGAAAGTTTAAACAACGGCAAAGAAGCTAACATCAAGTGAACATCCATATCACATTCCAATTTGCAACTTTCAAGATCCGGTAAAGAGTAAGATAACCTAAATTGCCCTGCCTTCAAATGATTGAATCTCTTTATTACTTCACTACAAATCCATTCATAGGTAACACCGGAAAACAATGACAAAAGAACTGACTTACTGTCACAAGTAACTCTTGAAATCACACCAACATCCATTAAGCTACATGATAAGAAAACATAAAACAAAAAAGTAAGTAAACACTGACTAACAAAATAAAATCAATTGAAACTGTTAAAACAGAACAACATAATCAGTATTGCAATTCAATTTCTTAATAAGTTTAGGAAATATCAGTTTCAATTTGTGACTTAAAATAAAACAAACAAAGAAAAAACACAAGTGTAACTGAAACTGAATTTCCACAGAATTGCTACACTGAAACTGAATTTCAATATAATTGCTACAGTGAAACTGAATTTCAACAAAATTCCTACAGTGAAACAAAATTGCAACAGAATTGGTACACTGAAACTGAATTTCAACATAATACCTACAGTGAAACTGAATTTCAACAGAATTCGTACACTAAAACTGAATTATTCTCTTTAAGGTTTTGAAACAGAATTGGTACTCCCAGAAATTGTTACTAAATCACTCAAACAAATTGTAACTAAATCACACACAGAAATTGTAAATCAATTGAAATTTATCCTAAATTCAACATAATCAACACACAAATTTATCCTAAATTCAACATAATCAACACACAAATTTAAAATCACTTAGTCAATTGAAACTCAATTTTCAAGAACTCACAGTAATCAAATTTGGTCTACTAAGCTCCGATGAAAACCTCCCGATCACAATCCGAAGAATCCGATAACAAGCTCGCGCAGGTTCAATTACTCCAAAATCCGATGAAGACCTCGCCCGAGAACAGAAAACACCCCCACGAATCCGATCCAAGCTCACGATGATGAAGATTCAAGCTGAATGAAGATTCAAGCTCAATGATGATGATGAACATCGCAAGCTTTGCGATAACAGGGCTAACTAAATAAACGGTACGGTCATTAAACCTGTTGATGTAGGAAAACAAAACGGGGTAAAACTGGAATATTAAAAAAGTATGGGTCAAACTATTAGTTGACTAGGGGGTTTTGGGAGAGATTAAATGTCCAATAGGGGGTTGAGAAATAGTTTTATTAAGGGTGGAGGTTTATAAATAACCATGTTCAAACTTGGGGGTTTTAAATAGTTAACATTAAATTTAATGCATACTCATAACATAAATTCTAAACAAACATATAATAGAGTTTAGAAATAATTTAATATTAGATCGAAGCTAGCTAGTATTGGATACTATATCCCTAAGATGAGGATAATGGATGGCAGACTTGACAAATGTGTAATTTAATGAAGTCCCCTAGTTTAGCGAGAAAAATGAATTTTGGAGGCTAAAGCATGCAACGCCATATTTTAGAAGGCATATTAAAACTATAAATATCCCCAAATTTATTTCAAATTCTAGATACCAAATAATATGAGATATAATATGTCAGTATTTTACTTAAAAGTAATGTTATTCCACCTCCCTTTCTTATGTCCCCCACCCACGAATTAATAAAATTTTAAATAATAAATTATTCTTTATAAAATTACCTAAAAGGACAATGATTTGCAGGAAAAGAAAAATTGGCTTGCTGCGGTTCCAACCATGGTGGCTGCCATGGCAATCTTTGAGCATGGTGATTATCATTTTTCATGACAACTACCATGGTATTTGCCTTTGGTAAAAATGAAAAGAAAGAAAGACACAATACCCACATGTAATCAACATAATTTAATGGTATAATTAATTATCTGTGAGTGAAGGTTGTGGAGTGTGGTATTCTTTGTTCGTACCAGAGGTTTTGTTGTTAAGAGATATGAAGATATATGGTGATGGTGAATTGGTGATTGTAGTTCAAACAAAAATAGAGTGGTACTATTCCCACCCATCAATTCTATTTTCCCACCCTTTTTTTGTAAAAAAAAAATAATTACAATTTAAGCTCTTAATAAAATTACTAAAAGGGACAGGCTAAAAAAATAAAGAGAACTCAAGCTGTCATGTTTGACTACCATGGCAACCCATCTTCCATGGCATTGCAGCACTCCTACGCACTTCTCAATTATCTCGAAAATTGACTACATATTTCAGAACCATAATATCTTAAATGTATGGATTAAAATTGCAATTAACCAAAAAAAAAAAAAAAAAAAAAAAAAAAAAAAAAAAAANTAAAGTTGCGATATTCATTATCAAAATTTTGCACATACATAAATTTTCCCATCATAGTCAGAATACTTGATTCTTCATCAAACTAAGCACAACGAGTGTTCTTAATCTCCATATTATTATCCAACCCAATTAGAATATATATATATATATACACACTAGCTTTTTCTATTGCGGCTCTTTCTATTTTGGCAAGTGTAATTAGTTTAATAGATAACGGAAGTAAATTTGAAAAAATTAATTAAGGAGAGAAACGGCAATTAATTAAGGAGAGAAACGGCAATTAATTAAGGAGAGAGAGTCGGCAAAATAATTCTCATAGGCGGGAAAGTAAATTTGGGAAATAGATAATCAATTATTAGATTTAAGCCGAAATTATCTCAGCCATTCGAATCAGGAGATAATTCAAAACCGTTATGTCTTATCATATAAAGATATATATATATATACATAGGCTCCTTTTATTAAGGTATACTTCAACTTATTTATGTTGAAGTATACCTTATTAGGACTCACATGAGTCGTTTTGCGTTGATCTGAACCATTCATTTTTTTCATCTTTATTGATCCTTGCAAAAAATTAGTCAAATCGGAAATCATTTGCTTATCTAACTTTGGTCGAATAAATGGACGAATCAAATATTTTCAACGAAACCGTCCATTTGTTTTATCAAAGTTAGATTGGCAAATGATTTCTGATTTGACTAATTTTTTGCAAGGATGATTTATCAATGAAGATAATCCTTGCGAACGGTTCGGATCGACACAAAACGACTTGTGTGGGCCCCAACAAGGTCATACCTCAACATAAATAAGTTGAGCTATACCTCAATAGAAGTAGCCTGTATATATACATATATACATATATACATATATATTGATATGACAAATAAGTGATGATTAGTATAAGAAAATAATTTATACTTTTTAGGGGCTGCTAACTAGGATTATAGATTAGAACTTCGTTAATTGGTCATTTGTGCAAAACTCGTGCAGATTTTTTTGCTGCTGTCGTGTTAGCTTTTTATTCTTTGTTTTTCTAGGTTTAGGATTGATGTTAGGTTGGGGGAAGAAGGAAAAGGAAGGAGAAATGGTAGGGGCAGTTTTGGAAAAATGGGGGTGAGATGAGTAGATTAAAAAATTTTAAAATTCAATGGAGGGTGTGGAAATAAGCTGGGTTGGAAAATAATTAAGATTGAGGGGTGGAAATAGTGCCACTCCAAAAATATCATGGACTTTAGGGATTAAGGGTATTTTAGGTATATTGAGTTTATGAGATGGGTGAGAAAATTAGAAGTAATATTTCTTTAAGCTTTAGAGAGGATAAAAAAATAAGATGGGTGAGAAAATAGAGATGAGGGGTGGGAATAGTAGTACTCTTACTTAATTACTAAAAACAATAAAATTTAAAATGAGTCCATATATGAATAAGTAATTGTCGGTTAGCAAAAGATAAAAATAAAAATGGTCTCATATGTCTTTAAAAGATAAATAAATAAATAAAAAGTTGTCACATAATTGTGATTAAATTTTGAATTTTTTTCTTTTGTGTCTCTAGCAATACTCTATCTATTAATATATGTTTTTGGGGTTACATTAGAAAAAATTGAACCCGAATCTAGCCTAATTCTAACCTTTATCCCACTCACCTAATGCTATTTTAAATGATTAAAGTAGCATTCAAGAAAATTTGATTAAGCTATAGGTAGTTTCACTTTGAATGATTAAAGTAGCACTCGGAAATTCTGACCAAAAAGAGTAGCATTCAGAAAAAGTATGATTACAATAGAGAATGACATTTTTAGCTTTCTTCTTTAGTAAAATAGAATCCAAGTGCTACTCCAAATGGATGGAATCTATCTTGTACCCATAGTGGAGGTGGTAAATTATAGATGGATTTCCATCAAAGATTCGATCTCAATATTTTTGAGATTCTATTATCATCACCAACATTTCCTTGTCAAAATTTCAATTCAGTTCGCATTATGGGGGGAAAAAAATAAAGAAAAGGATAAAAAGAAAAGATAAAGTGGGAAACACTCTTTTTGGACCGAAACATTAGTTGGCTTTATTCGATAAATATCAACTTGGTTAAGCAGGTTCTGACCCTGGAAACAATGGAATAAGGAAATGAATATATTCCCTAGTTTTGACCCCCCAAGTGATGGGAACTAAAACATCATATCTACGTTCTCTTCCAAGTTCCAACTAAAGTCATTGATCGAAATCTATTTTTCTTAATGATCTATTTTGTATTAAATTTGTTAATTTTATAAGATATCATAAATTAAAAAGGACCACTAAATGTATGAGATTTATTTCAATATAAGATCTAAGAACGATATCCTTATTTTCAAAGATATTTTCACAATTTAATTAAAACCTCGATTTCCACGAATAAGCCATACTGCATGTCCTATATATATGCAAATAAAATAACCATTTGATTTTTTTTTGTTGATTTGGACCATTTGATCACTTTAACTATGAATAAGTGATGTATCACTGAAACTATAATCCCAAGAAATAAAATCCAAATTTAAGTTGCGGTAAATTTGTTCAGAAAATATAAGAAAAAAAAAACAAAACTAAAAACTAAAAACGCTTTTGTTTGCATGGTGGAGTGATATTATTGTTACCAGTATATTAAATTCTCTATTACATAAATGCGCCACAAGCTAGCTTGCTAGCTAGCTACGCAGCCTACACTGCATGTAAGCAACAAGCTTCTTTGGAATTGAATATATAGATAGGGGGTAATGGTATAGGCCTTACTTAGTGGGTGGTATATAATGCATGTAATCTTCTTTTTCTTTTCTTTGTTTTTTTTATCTGTCTTCTTTTTATCTCTTTATCACTTTGAAGGCAACAGGGGGGCTGTAGGGGTTTGGTGTAGTGGAATCCAACCTTTTGAGTTTTGACCCTTACCCTCCATTAATTGGCTCCACTCTCATTCAGTCATTCTTTTAAAGGAGAAAACAAAAGCATGCACTTCAATTCACCGCCTCATCCTAAATTCCTAATGCTTTATACCTACAGATCGAGTAAGAGCCATTTCAACATGTTGATCGATCTTTTTAATTAAGAAAAAAACCTCTTAATTTTATCTGTTCCACTAGGGAATTAAAATCTATGAAAGAAAAATACTTTTTTATCCAAGGAAAAAAAGTACTCCTAACATAAAGGTTCGATCCGATAATCTCTTATTCCCACGTACGTCTGTGCGAGTGCATGTGCTATAGAGATATAATATTGCAGTTTAGTATGAATAAGGTTGTGGGCTAATTTGTTCAACGACCCTATTGTCTTGCTATGCGTATGAAATTAACATCAATCATGCATCTTCCAATAAGAAACATAGGTCATCGACTTGGCTCACACAAACATCTTTGCTTGATACTTATAAGTTTCTGAAGTCGATGTTTATAATGTTTTTAATATATGTATACATCATATTGCACTATGATCCAATTGGCAGATGGATGCAGCCAACAATACCATCAATTGCAATATGAAAGTGACTGATCTCATTTGTCGTGGTTATGTACGTGTAAACGTGTAATTATGTTATTGTTTAGCACATGCATACTCCACCCCTTCTTGGCCCCCTCCCCCTCCGGCCCTCCAAAACAAAGAGAGTGGAGTCATGAGAAGATTGATTTTGAGTGCTAGCTAAGGTCTTGTCTGCCAGGTGAAAGATCATATTAGCCTCACAAGCATCGGGTCTCTTCTAATCAGTCCACGTAAGGATGACGATGAAGAGGTATGACCCAAAACAAAATCTGAATAGCTATGGTTAGCTAAGATTACTGTAGTGAAAGGCTGCCCTTCGATCGATTCAGATTGATATTGGGGCTTTACTAAAATCAAACAATTAAAAAATTTTGGTATTTTTTTATTTCGGTATCTTTCGGTTTTGATATTTTTTTGATTTGGTAATTTTGATAAACTTCGGTTTTTGTTCGATTTTGGTAATTTTGGTATCTAATACTTTTGGTTCATTTTCAATTTAGCTTCAATTTATTTTCGATATATTTTCGGCTATGTTCAGTTTAATTATAATAATATTAATTATGTACAAATATAAATTGCAATTTAATTAAATATGATGCATAACATATAATGTTTGATGGTTATATATTTGCACGAGTAATATTGGTAGTTGAGTATAATACTAGTTTTAATAGCAATAATATTAATATTAGTGTTTTAAAGAATATATACTAGTACATGTAATTTAATAATATATATCAATACCTATATATATACAGTAATTATCACTCGTTCACTATAGAGCGGATAATTTTCCACTCACTTAACCACCCGCTCACCACAGAGCGGCCGGGGAATTCAATGATCAAGACCATCCATTTTTTAGGTCCATCCTTAAGGGTCGTCCCTGTAAAAAATTAGCCAAATTGATAATTGTTTAGCTCTCCAAACTTTGCAGACAAATATCGTTCGTCAAATAGGGTTGAAATGATGTTGACCGTAATACATTGACTAAACAGTTTTTCATTTGGCTAATTTTTTGCAACAGTGATCTTTGAATGATGCTCTAAAATATGAACGGTTCCGATCATTGAAATTCGCTGCTGAGTGGTTAGGTGAGCGGGGAATTCCCCGCTCTATGCTGAGCAAGTGATCATTTTTGTATATATATATTTATTTATAAAAGTATTAGCTTTACTTAAGGCATTATAAAAACCTTTTGGCTTTTATAGTGATTGATACCAAAAGCGATTCTTGATTATAACCCGAGAATTCCTACAGGGCAAAACTAGCAGCTAGAAGGCCTAATAACCCTTCAACCTCTAGTCACAACTCAGTTAAACCTAAACTCATCACTCCTTCAAGTATAATCCCCTTTAGTCACTCTCCAGTCAATGTTTCCAACAGATTTACTACCATTGGTAGTATCTGTCCTAACAACCAGTCCACTTTAGTATCTCAATATGATCTTTATCAATCAATCATCCAACCAGTCCCTCTACCCATTATCCATTACCAGGCAGCCACCTCTGTCTATGTCCCAAAAGTCCCTGACATTATTCTACATTGAACCCGGTTTTAACTATCTCAAGTCTCCAACTTTGTTTGCAAAGACATATTTTCCATCAATACTACATTATGCTCCCAGTCACCGTACAAAGTCATTAAAATATTATAGAAATATCATTTTCACAACTGAGTCAATCCTAATTAAACCTATCAAGGATAAGAATGATCCAAATAAAATCTTTTATCATTCACTTTATATTAAAAAAATTCTCGATCAATTTGATTGGGTCCTCACCCTCATTCTCTCCGGTTTCTTGATGAAGAAGTCACATTTAGTTACTATAATTACATTGATGCTTGGTACAAAATTTTTCTGCATCAAACAAAAGATTTCAGCTATTCTTGGTTCATTAATTTTGATAAGAAATTCAGGGGAAAATTTCTCTTGTGGTTTCAAAAATGGTGGTCAACCCATGGACTTATTTTTAGTCTTCTACCTAATAATTTGCAAGATTTTGTAAAGTATTTCTCAACTGTTTATCAAGTCAATAAAGATGAGGCTAAAATCCCAACTCTCCTCCATTTTCTTTCAAAATACAAGGTCCCTTGGATTCTCAAGTGGCACTATGTAATCAATTCTGACATAGTCACAAGACATTTGTCAGTAAAATGGTGGGATAAGTTCAATCATGATCGCATTATCACCTAAGTCAACATTGAGTTTATATATATATACTGATAAATATGAATACTATGTATTATGTATTACTTACCTAACACTGAGGTTCTTATTTTCTTAAAAATGATAACTTTTACTTTATTAGAGATCGAATGACTTTATATCTTAACCCACACTTTTGATAATAATAATATGATAACATTATATATTTATATTTTCTTATAGTTGTTTATAATATTAGTAGTTTAGTATTTATGGTACTACTAACATAATAGTATTATTGTCACACCCCGAACTCCGGGTATGCAACAGAGGCACCTACGTTGAAGGCACCAAGAGATTAATACCACTAAATCAAGTATTAATCCGTCAAGATACTCAAGGCGGCCGGTTAAACCTTTTGAGTTTAGTACGGGTTGGATCAAAGATAATAAATAGCGGAAAACATGTAAAGTAAAAATAAGACTTTTTATAAAACCAACCCTCAAGATTACAGTATTCATTATAACCTTGAAGAATTAAATAAATTCGAAATACATAACAAATATAGAATAAAGGTTCCAAAGCTACGTAAACGTAGAATCAAAGTAAATAACTCAAAACCATCTCCAATCAATGGAGGAAAAATCAACAAAACATACTCGACACGAGATATTGATTAAATAACAACACCAATTGAATCCACAAAGTTGACAAGTCTCAAGATGCTGCTCTGCTCGACCCATGTCTAAGTTTGTCTCTTTATCATGCTCGTATCTATAAAAACATCCAATAAACAAGAAACACAAAAATAATGTAGGCGGTAAGCATATCATATGATCATAGCTTTCCCTTAAGGGACCCTGCTAGGTTTGAAAACCATAAAACCTTTCTCAGTGAAAAACATAGTGTAAATCCTTTTTCATTGGATTCTTAAATCATCTAAAACAAGTTCTCCAAACATTTCCTTTGAAATTATTTTCAAAACATTTATAACTTGATTGTACAACAATATGATTATAAACATGCAAATCCATAACAAATCATTTTCAGTGAGAGTGCCATAATTACAGAGGTAGGGATTTGAGAACCGTACCACCTGCCATTTGATCAGTTTTGAGCACTAACTTCACACAAGCACACGTCTCATGTGATAACTTGGCTAAGCATCCCATAACCTTGACCGATCACTTCTAGAAGGTTTAGGGACTTGCACCTAGGTCACGTGCGAACAACGCTATCCTTACTCTCAAACCAATCAACATAATCATAATAACATGTCAATGCATAATAATTTAAAATTACACACACACAAGAGTCCATAGTCAGCAATGTATGATAAATCTCTCTACCTAGCTAGAATCCAATGCTCTTTACGTATTCTTTTACATAGCCTATGCATCTTCATCCATCTCGAATCCATTGCCTTCTTGTTACGTCACAAAGAAATCCTTCGATAACTTGTGTTCCTAGTGTCTGACAATACGACAACTTACTTAAAAGTTAAGTTCAACACAATCTCATTATGACCCATTCTTTTAGGTCACACGTCTCACAGACTCTAGTCCTAAGTGGACTAATCTCTACTCTTTAGAGTTTCTAAGTTTCAAGTTTTATCTTAAAGTCAAACCACTTGACTAATTGATTTAGTTCAAAACAATTCGACAAATTAATTTATGTTAGAATAAATCAAACCTAAGTATTATTCAAGTATTTAATTAATTAGTATTTTTTCAAAATATTCCACTAATTAATTAATCTTGAATAATAGCTTAAATCCAACTTAATTTAAGGTTACAACTAATTAAGGTTACAACTAACTAATAGCCTAAATTAAGGTTACAACTAATCATGCTTAATTAACCAAATAAATTAAGTAATTTGTTGATGTGTTTTCTTAGAACAAAATAAACATTTATTTCATTCCAAGTACACTCGCAAGTGCACGAATCACATCAGTAGCAAAGCGTACAAGCACGAGGTCGATCCCATAGGGAATGGTTAATAAACAACAAATCAATTCAAATAATCACTAGAATAACTAAATGGGGGGTTTTGGAAAGATGGAACACACGCACACATCACCACACGCACACACCCTTTATTCTATCTTGCAATGTTAAGTTTTTAGTTTCAAATCAGATAAGCATGCAATACCCATCCAAGGCTAATGACAGTTAATTTGAACACAACATATTAAAGTTTGACTGCTAAAAAGGTTTGGCTAGTTACTTTCTTGCAATATATTGTTCTCCTAATGCATAAACTAAGAGCTTCTTGGGCCTTCCTTAGCCAGTTAACCTACATGTTCCCTAGTTCAAGCTAAGGCAGCTGTTACCCATGCAGAAGTCATTAAGTTTTATGAGAACGTCAAACATGCACAACATATAAGCTTTGACTATTTCCTTATAGAGGTCGCCCAACCCCACTATCAAGAATAATCCCTTATTCCCTTGTTACTTGTGGTTTAGTGTCTTTGACTATTTCACAGCTAAACCTAACGAATAAACTAGATGCAATTACCCTAAGGTGGCCAGTCAAAGGATGCCAACAACTAGTGACGGGTTCTAATAGATAGTGGAAATTTAATACATGCAAACATCAAACTAACAGACCAATAGACAGATAAACGATTTGTTAAAGCATACGAATCCATTAATCGACATACGACTAACATGCAAGATAGAATAACTAACCTGCATACTTAAATTAAATAAATAAAAACAGCAACCAACAATAATAAAATCTCAATTCATGCTTGCTAAAGAAATCAGAAACACAAAGGAAACAAAATTAAAAGCATAAACTAATTAGAATCAGTTTACATTATCTATTTCAATAAAGCCCCTGACATCAGATTTCTAGAAAAACGAAAGAAAATCAGAAGGACATCAATTTGGTAACATATATACTAATATTAAACATGTTCATACATAATAGCTACAAAGCATTACCTGCAAATAATGGACTTAAAGAGGAAGATGGCAACGAGATAAACAAGACCCAGATAGGATCTGATAGTAATAAAGCTGTAGGAGCAAGAATCAAACAAATTTAGATTTTAGATGATAGACCTTTAATTTATGAGACAGAAGGCCATACACTGAAAAAAATGCAGAATTCAAGCTGTGTCAATATTGATCTCTTTTATTGAGGATTTGAAACCTGGCCTAATATTAATTATATCCTTTGTGAAGGAGGATGATAGTATTATAAATGTTCCAATTCCAAACACAAAAACCGATCTTGATATATCTTTTCCACATTATTAAATCCACTGAGAAAATAACAAGAGCAAAAAAAATAAGAATTGAAAAACATTTTACAGTAGAAGTTGCAAATCGGTGCCTGAAGCTAAAAAGGAAACCTCATGTGTTGTAGAAACTGATCAACAAAGAAACCTACAAATAAACTTTCACACTTCAAAGAAACCAAAATAGCCACCACATGGTCATGTGTTCGGATTTAGGGTTTTTCGTTCCTTTCAATTTCATATCAGTTCAGTACACAGAGACGTAGAGCATAAAGATGGGGCCAAGATTGATACCTGGGTTGAGGCTAACAACCGCCGGAGTCGCTGTAAACTCGCCGGAAAGCTACGAGATTCTCTATTTCGATACACTGCTGTGCAATGTCGTCAAAACAAAAGAAAGGTACTAGGAGGTGCAGCGCATCGAGGAGAGAAGGTTGGTGATGGTGCGACACCTTGCCGTCGCTGGAAACGGTGGATCGGCGGAAATGGGTTTGACGTTGTTTGGGTTCGAATTGATTTCTTGGCTGAGTGTTCGAGGAGACGGAGACCAAAGGGAGAAGGGGGAGGAGGAAGCGAGCAGCCTGGTGTTGGTCCCGTCGCTAGCCGCCGTCAGGTGGTGGCAGATCGAAGAGAAAACTCGGGGAGAGAAAGAAAAGAGAGAGATAAGGGGTTGCGGTATGAGAAAAAGTAAGATATTGTTTGGTATGACCGTATGAGAAAGTTAAATTCTTTTAAAGTGTGGATTAACGGAAGCCCAGCATGTGTCATAAAAGGAGTTTAATGACTTACTAAAAATAATGAGTCATTGTATAAAAAAAACGGGTGTCATCTATTTAACTTTCTGTAGTAGTGAATTGGCTCACAGTTATGGTGAGCTAGAGCTTGCGGCTTAGGGATGCTCTTCCTTGCAGCCATGCCACTCCTATCTTTCTCTTAACTTTCGGCTAGCCCTCACAAGAACAAAACTAAATACTGAAATTAAAAACCTAGAACAGAAAATAAACTAGAGACAAGGAGAATTCGGCTGGTGCAAAAAGTGTGAAGTGAGGTCCCTAGGGTTCTGAATTGAGGGGATATATATAGAAGACAAGTCCTTGAGAGGCAAGGAAAAGAAAACTTGCGGCAGCTAGGGTTCCTGCTCCTTGTAGCTTGCGGCATCAGCTAGGGTTTCTAGCTTGTGGGCTTGCGGCAAGGGCATGGCTCTTTGGGCTTAAGTGGCGCATGCAAGTCAGCTAGGCCTTCCCTCCTTACGCATGGGCTGCTAGTCTTGGGCTTTGATGGTGCATTGGGCTCGCATGTGTTGGGCTGAAGTAACTTGCACAAAATGGGCTAGGGTTTCACTTCATGGGCTTCCATCTTGGGCTTGCACTTTGGGCTTGTGCATGGGCTCCTTGGCTGCTAGGGTTTGCATGGCATGCATGCGCATGCATGGGCTGCCATCTTGCTCCTTACGCATGGACTTTGGGCTGCTAGGGTTTGGGCCCATGCATGTGCATGCAAGGCCCATCTTGGGTCGGCATCCCTTAGGCCCATGGGCCCTTGACTTTTGACTTCCCATTTTGCCCCTCATTTCCATTTGAATTCAAATTCATTTCCATAAATGTCCACCACCTTCTAGAAGCTTCTGGAACCTTGACTTTGTAGAGTTGACTTTGACCAACATTTCCTAGTGCAACTAGGATTTCTTGTAAATGAAGGATTCCTTATCCATTTCGACTTCTCGTAATGACCATATTGCCCATGGGGTCTCCTAGTGTCATTAATTAGGACTCATTTCCCTAGTTGGGTTAGGTTTCCTAGTTCAACCAGGATTTCCTGTTCGAATCAGGATTTCTCATTTCTGGCTCCGCAATGATGGTTCTCGACTTGATGTTTCCTAGTGTGACTAGGAATCCTCATTCGACTAGGATTTCTGCACTTTTCCTGGTTTGATCAGGAAATGTCCCAAAATGGCTCCATTTGCTTATTTTTCTCATTTCTGCTTTATTTGACCTGAAAACACAAAAACAAGACAAGAAATACAAAATATCGAGTTCTAACACTCTAGGTTAAGGAATTAGTATCATAAGTGATGCAAAATGCACACTCATCATAATTAAATCTTCAAAATAAATCTAGACATGCTTAATTAATAAATAAGCTCGAATAATAGCTTAAATCCAGCTTAATCTCTACAATACAAACTTGCTAAACCAAACAAGTTATTAGCCTTAAGTTAAATCTCCAAAATAAACTTAGGTATGTTTAATTAATAAATAAATTATACTTAATTAATCTAAGCATGCAACATAATATTAAAGCCTAAGAAAAATAAATAGAGTAGAAATTATAAAATACTTACTCGGTTGTAGACCTCCAAAGCTAGATTCTAGTTCTAGGGACTCCTTATCCTTGACAAGCTCTCTAAAGAAAACTTTTAAATTAAAAGAATTTTTTTTGCTTTTGATATGTCTCTTCTTAAAAAGACTCTCAAAGAACCATGGAGTGAGTAACTTTAACTTTACTTGATGGTGCAAGTAGAAATGAGGTATAAAGGTTTTTATTTATAGGCACTTGAGGGTGAGAAGTTTCTCTAATTTTTCAATGTGGGATATAATACACAAAAGTGTTAAAAACACATAAAAAGTCGAATTGGGTTAAAATAACCTGGTTGGACTACCTGTTTTGTGTGACAAAACGGATCTAGGTTGCTCCATTTCCAAAACATGCGATTCAACATGGATGGCTGGCTTGGACCAAGTCTTCATACGAAATCAACGACCACGATTAGATGGCTTTAATGAGGTCCATCTACTAGGATTAAATTGCGGGCCTTGGTCAGGTGTGGTGCAGCGCACCATGTCCTCTGTGCACTCACATGCGTCAGCTGCTGTAGACCAATGGCAGCGCGCCACGTGGGCTACTGTCTGCCTAGTCATCAACCTCTTTTAATTTATTTCGTTTTCCTATTTTATGTAATTTCTCCAACTTCGGAAATTTATCAAAAATATATCAGAACTCAAAATAATTTCTCAAAAAATCCTATGGATTCGTCTCAATGAGTACTAATTTTCTATAGCCTCAAAATAGTTAAACCACTTCCAAAAAATTATAAAAAATCGTCATCTCATAATTTAATTATGAAAAATGAAAATAAATAAAATAATCACCAAACTCTTGAATTTCCTTTTCCAAAATTCACTTATACACAACTAAATGTCTAGAACCACAATCAAAAATCTTGGTTAGTCAAAATAAAGGTAAGGGAAATTTCAATTCCTTTAAACAAACCTTAAGAACAAGGTTAGAAAGCGTAAGTAATAAAATTACCATAAGTCAAAAATTCAGGGTGTTACAATTATATAAGCATATTTATAACTAATTTCGGTAATAATATGGATTCATACTTTTACTTATTTAAGCATATATATATATATAAGCATATATGTAGCACCTCGAATTTACGGCTTATGATAATTTTGTTACTTAAGTTTTTCAACCTTCTTCTTAAAGTTTGTTTAAAGAAATTAGAGATTTTCTTAATTTTGTTTTAACTAACTTAGACCTTTGATTGTGGTTCTAGAGTTTAGTTCTGTGGAAGTGAATTTTGGAAAAAAGAAAATTCAAGAGTTTGGTGATTATTATGTTTATTTTTATTTTTCAGAATTAAATTATGAGAGTAGAATTTTTCATAATTTTCTGGAAGTAATTTGACTATTTTAAGGTCATAAAAAATTAGTACTCAGTAAAACGACTTCGTAGGATTTTTTGGAAAATTATTTAGAGTCCCAAGCTACTTTTGGTAAATTTACAAAGTTTGAAGAAAATAAAAATAGGAAATAGAAGTGGATTGCTGACTGGGATTGACAGCACTCCATGTGGCGCGCTACCGTTTGCCCAGATGCGTTGACAAGGCATTGACGCAGCGAGCGTACACAAGGAACGGTACACTGCACCACACAAGAGTAAAGCCCACGTTTTAATATGTATCGTTTGACCTCATTAACCCATCTCTAATCACAGCCGTTCATCCTTGAAGCAACCCTGTCACAACTTGGGGGGTATTTTGACCTGCGTGTTGACCCATATTTTAGCCATATCCTCCCATTGATCCGCCTATTCTACCCATTTTCTCTCACGTTTTACCCGTTTACCCCCCATACCCGATTCGATTTTACTCATTTGTTGGTGTGTTTTTAGGTGTTTTTGTCCCACATTAAAAACTTACAACTTCTTCCTACCCTTTAGTGCCTATAAATAAGGATCCTTATACCTCATTTTTACTTGCACCACCAAATAGAGTTTGAGATATGCTCACTCTAACTTTGGTTTTTCTTTCTCTCTCTAGAAAGATTATCATTCTTTTGATTATGGAGTAAGCTCATAGTTTTTAAAAGCTCCCTCCTAGTAAAATATTTTGAAGTCTTCTCTTAGAGGAAAAGTTCCAAGTTTGAGAGCTTAGTTGGAGTCTAGCTAAGGAGGTCTACAACTAAGTAAGTGTTATAATTTTTCTTATTTACTTTTAGGCTTTTTAATTTTAGTCTTGCATGCTTAGTTAAATAAGTTGGATTTATTTATTAATTAAGCATGCTTAGTTCTAGCCTTAGTTGAGAGATTTAATTAAAGGCTAATGGTATACGAGGCTTAACATGTTTCTATTGTGGAGATTAAGTTAGATTTAAGTTATTATTCAAGCTTGATTAATTAGTGGTTTATTTTGGAGCAAATGCTAATTAATTAAGGTACTTGGATAGAACTTAGGTTTGATTTGATCTAAACTAAATTTCTAGAGTCTTCTAGGGACATGTGACCTAAAAGGAAGGGTCATTACGAGATCTTGTTGAACTTAACTTTTGACTAAGTTATCGTTTGTTGAACACTAGGAACACTAGTTACCAAATGATTTCTTTGTAATGTGACAAGAAGGAGGATGGATTCGAGATGGATGAGAATGCATAGGCAAGAAGAGCATTTGATTATAGGTAGGAGGATTTATCCTACATTCCTGACTATAGACTCTTGTGTGTGTGTGTGTATAATTTTTAAATTATTATAACATGCTATTATTATTATTATTATTATTATTATTATTATTATTATTATTATGGGTCTGAGAGTAAGGGTTGCATAATGATGACCTTAGGTTGATTCCCTAAAAGTTCTAGAAGCAGTGTTATTATAGTTGTGGAAGGCCTAGCCAAGTCATTATGTTATTACATATGTTTGGACTAGCAGATGTCCATGACTTATAGGTGACAGGTTTTGTGGTTATTCAATTGAGAATTCCCACCTCTGTTGACCATGACACTCTTACTATGGTAGCCGTATGTTTTGGTTATGGCTAGCCGTAGTAGTACCGTATATATGTGAATCGACCATCAGGTAAGAATGATTTGTTATGGATTTTCATGTATGTAAATATGTCATGTACAACCGAGTTATAAATATTTTAAAAGATTTCAAAGGAAAAGTTTAAAGAACTTATTTTGATGATTTAAGGATCCGTTAGAAAATGATTTTCACTATGATTTACACTGAAAAAAGTTTTGTGATTTCCAAACTATCCAGAGTCCCCTGAGGGCAACCTATGATCGTATGTGATATTTACCCCTTACATTCTTTTTTGTTCCTTATTTATTGGATATTTTATATATAGGTACGAAGCACGGTATAGAGGCAAACTTGGACGAGGGTCGAGCAAAGCAGTATCGTGGGACTTGTCAACTTACTGGATTCAATTGGTGATTTCATTTAATTTTTTTCTCGTGTCAAGTATTTTTAATGATTTTTCATCTATTATTTGCAGATGGTTTTGAAATATTTACTTTGATTTTATGTGTTGCATAGTTTTGGAACCTTTATTTTACGTTTGCTATGTATTTCGAATTTTATTAATTCTTCAAGGTTGCAATGAACTACCATAACTATGGGGGTTGGTTTTATAAAAAATTGTTATTTTTACTTCTCATATTTCCGCTATTTATTATCTATGATCCAACCCGTACTAAACCGAAATGCTTAACTCACCTTGGAGAGCTTGGGGGTTTGATGCTTGATTTAGTGGCATTAGGCTCTTAGGATCTTCAAGGTGGGTGCCTTTTTTGCATACCTAGGGTGCGACAATTAAATTGGTATCATAGCTAGCAATGCTTTAAAAAGGTTCTCAGAACTACTTTGTTTTCAAACATTTATGTTCGGATTTGTGAAATTTCTTATTGCCTTTTGTAAGATTGTTTTCTTAAAGGTTTTCTTTTGAAATCTTGATGAAATATTTTCAAATGGTTCTTAATTATTTTGAAATACTTTTTATTTTCAATAAGTGTTTTATTAAAATGTGTTATCAAAAGAAATCTTGCGTTTTGAAATCTCTTGAGGATTACCTTTCAGTTTTCAAGATATTTGTTCTTATTATTGGCGGCCACCCTTATTTCCTATTGGCTTTGGCCACCGTGTTGTTGTTGGACATTGTTTGGATACTTTGAGTTTTTGGTGTTAATGGAAAGATCAGTTATGCTAGGAAAGTCATTCGAAGTCGGTCAAATTATTAAACCCTAAACCAAACCCGGCCAAACTACTAATTGAGTAAAATCCGACACGCTTGATCCTATCCATTTAGTCTTCGAATTTATTTCGATTGAGAATTGACTTCGGAAAGTAAACCCTAGACCTCAGTTTGGTCATAGGGGCATTTTGGTCATTTTATTTTTCCCCTCCAAAACTCGTATTTTTCGTTTCCAATTCTCAAAGTTAGCCTCATATTCGTTATAGGATTTATGGAACCTTGTCTCCTTATGCTCGGATGAAGTGAAAGACCGTCTCGATTTTCGAACGAGAAACCAATCTCGAAATGTTGATCAGGTAGTTCTGATAAAGGTCAGAGTCCTTCTGACTCAATCTTGTTGTTGTTCCTTTTAAAGTTGAACTTGAATAGACCTTGAATTAATCAATCCCTTTTGTTCAGTGTTTGTTTGTATGGGTAATTCGGTCATTTTACCTAATCCTCAAGACGAGTTTGTTTTAGTTGGTTGATCTCGTGTGGTTGTGGTGCTAAGAAAGCAAGCTAGGGCTTTTCTTGAAACCAGGTAAGGAAGCTCCTACCCTTTGGCTTGTATACCATTGTTAAAAAGTATATATATATATATATATGTATGTATAAGCATACATATATTGTGTGAATGTGTGCTCGATCGGACAATTCGGATTGTGTGGCTTGGTTTAATCTTGAACTGTTTAATCATAATTATTTTGTTGAGCACTTCGGTTAATATGCGAATTAATATTCTTTGAATATGTGGAATGAATTCTGTAATGTGTAGTGGAATCCATGTTTTAAATGTTATATGAGATGGATGTGACGACATTTCTTAATTTCCGATTAGGCTTTATTTATTGAGCTTACTTCTGGATATATTGTTGTTGGCCATTTGAATTGGCATTTGACTTGGTGTTGTTAAAGTCGTTTGGTTGAATTTCCCATTTTTATGTAATTTCCCAAAGTTGGGAAGTGATAAACGTGATGGTTTCCTTTCTCACTTATTTATTTGTAAGTGTTTAAAATGAATTGCTTAGCTAAAATGAATTCCTTTCTCACTTATTTATTCATCTTGTTGTAGTAATTAATTAGGAAATATAATTAAGATTAGCTAAATGTAGCTCTTAAGTCATAAGTTCTAATGTAGCTAAATATAGTTTGATAGACCATATATTTAGGTTAAGATATAGTTTGATGGACTAGTTAGGCTGAGAGTAAGGGGTCATGTAGTAGTTGACCTTGGGTTTCAATCTTCTAAACCTTTGGAGGCAGTTGTACGGACAAGCGGTAAGCCGGTACAACTATGAATGGATACTCTCGCTTACAACTAAGAATGGATACTCTCGCCACCTTATTGAGGGGTGTTTATTAGTGGAGATTGTTGGTCTGTAATGTGATTGGTCGTTGGGTTTATATCCCTGGAGTGTGGTAACTCAGTGGACCCAATTAAGGCTGGTATATTGGTGCTTTGATGCAGGTGCTTTGATTCTACCTCTAATAATCCATGTACGCCTTACATTTGTGCGTGGATTGTGATTTGCTTTGAGGTGTCATTAATTGTGTATATCAATATATTTGATGATGGTTATATATTAACATTGAATATTAATTAATTTGTTATGTTGAATGTGTGATCACTGTTTTGTGGTTTGATAACTCGTTAATTTTGAAAACGAAGTTCCCAAGGTTGTTCATGACGGTGTGATTATGTGCAAGGTTTTACAAACACAAAACTAGGGGTCGGCAATGAGCCGGGCCGGGCCAGCCCAGCCCAGCCCAAATTTTTTGGGTTTGGGCCGAGCTCGGGCTTGAATTATAGAAGTCTAATAGGGCTTTCGGGTCAGGTCGGGTCGGGCCGGGCTTGGGCTTTAATACACAAGCCCAAGGCCCGCCCATCGAGGTTTGGCTTGAGGGCTGGGCCGGGCTAGGCCCAAAATGGGCCCAAAGCCTGTTTAGACACATATATATATCTTTAAAAAAATATATAAGATTTTGGTTATGATGTGATTTGAACATGAGACCTCACATAACAAGCTTCAACTCTCAACCAACTGAGCTGACTAGTTTATTTGTTAAGTTTGTAAATCATAATATATTTAATTAATAGCTCTTTCGTTTGTTAATTTACTTCAATAAATTATTAATATGCTTATTAAGTTATTATATAATACTATTATGTTAGTAATAGTGTAATACCATAAATAATAATCATTTAAAATTATATACAATATTACAACTATAATAAAACATAAATATACATATGGTTTATTATATATTTTATTACATATTTTTATAAAGAAACGATGCAATAGTGTTGTCCACGATCCGAGCCGTTCAAATTTTAGTTCCTCACTCAAAGATAATTCATGCAAAAAATTAATTCAATCGGAGATGTAAAAGTGACATAATGGTGGTCGAATTAATGAATGATCGTGGTTTTTCTAATGATGATCAAATGGGTAGATGAATTTCGATTTAGCCGATTTTTTGTACGGATGATCTTTGAATATGAAGATAGAAAATGAACGGGTCAGATTGTTGACATCACGTTGTGGTCTTCATAATTATGGAAACAACAAGGTTTCAACAGGAAAGTTATTAGAATTATACTCTTCAAGTGTATTTATATGTTGAAGCTCACATATCGATCATGTTTTCAACGATCTGAACCGTTCAAGTTTTAGTTCCCCACTCAAAGAGAATTTTTGGAAAAAATTGGCTTAATCGGAGATGTAAAAGTGATGTAACGGTGGTTGAATTAATAAACGATTATGGTTTTCCTAATGATAATCGAATGAGTAGATGAATTCCAATTTAGCCGATTTTTTGTAAGGATGATCTTTGATTATGAAAATAGAAAATAAACGGTTCAGATCGTTGAATTAATGAATTGACGATCGTGGTTTAATAACTTTAATTATAGTTGTATATACATATATACATTTATGTTTTATATAATTGTAATGTTGTATATAATTTTAAAAGTTTATTACTTTATTATTTTTGGTATTACATAGTTTACACTATTACTATTTACTAACATTATAATATTATATAATAACTTAATAAAAATATTAATAATTTATTAGAGTAAACAAACGAAAACCTATTAAATACGTTATGATTCCCAAATTAAGCTTTGAGTCGGGCTTTGGGCAGGCCTAAACGGGCCGGGCTTCGGGCGGCTCATGGGCTTTAAGGGGATGACTCAAGCCCAACCCAAGAGATTTTCGGGCTGGGCTGGGCCAGCCCAAATCGGACTTCGGGCCTAATGGGCCGGGCAGGCTTCGGGTGAGCTTCGGATCTTGGGCTTTTTGGTGAGGCCTACACAAAACACTATTTTCATAAAAACTAAGTGACAACGTGAAAATCTGTCGGGGATGTGCATGACACCCTACTGAGCAATGAATGTATGTCATCCCCATGGCACCCTACTGAGCAATGAATGTATGTGAAACTTGAGGAGGCAACGTGGAGAGGACTTTGCAGTGGGCGCTCTAGAAGCTGAATGTTGTTTTTACTACCTTGTGATTTGATTTGTAAATTCTTCTTGTATTTACTACGACTCATTAATTAGCTTAAAATGTCTTTCGAGGTTGCATCTATTTATATGTAAGCTTGGGGATTGGCTTTTGTTTTAAAGGCCTGTTCAATTTAATTTAAATTGTCTTCCTATTTTCTAATGCTAATATATCATCCAAACCCGGTTTAAAATCAACAAATGTTTTTTTTTGTAAACTCAACCAAACATCACCATGAGAGGTCTATTCCAGTACTAACTTTAAATCAAAGTTATATGGTCAACTAATCCAATCATCGATTAGTCTAAAGCAAGGGAAATTGGGTACGTACAGCAGTTGAAGGAGATTCTTTTGATCATTAAATTGTCGTGATTTGAAACGGTCATGCTTTGCTTTTGTTGATTGAGTTTCCCTTTGTTTTGCTACTTTTCAGCTAACGTCACCTGAAAAATCACTCTCTCCTAGCTCTCTTTTACAATGTTACACGCACATGCAAAGAGAAAGGCATCTGGATCATCAGAGCAGTAGGTACAAATACAAATACCACCATGTAAATGTAATAAGATCGAGTAAAGGCAATACCAATTTGAGAGTTGCCATTGGCATATATATAGTATGTACTTTAATTATATGTAGTCCAACACCACCTGCCTTGTACTTAAAAATCACTATAAGAAATTTTCAAATATGAGGTCTGTGCAATGTGGGTATCGCGTTGGATTCACGTACCTCTACCTGCATTCGCCCTTTGCCTTTTCAATCACTTCCCATCTCCACTCTCTCTCAAATATATATTATATATGATTAACAATAATTAATGTACGTAGGAATGAAATATGAATGAATGGGAAGGTGGTAGTGGAGCTGTTGTGTAGGAATCTAAGTGGTACTAAAATAATCAGACACTAGCTAACTAGGCATCATATTCTTGATATTCATATATTCTTAATAAATTAGCAGAAATATATGAGCATATATTTTGCTGAGTATAACTCCCACTCCCACTGCCGTGTCTTTATATATGCACATGTATGTGCTCGCACAGAGAATATGGGATTCGATAGAGAATTGGATATATTCTACTTTTGTCGTTAATTCCCTTAATTCGTTTTTGTTCCATATATATATATACACATTCATATTCCTCCATTCTTCACACTTGAATTCAATTCCTACATACCTACTGACCTCTTCCATCCACCACAACAGCCATCACAATTGAATTCAGTTGCCGCTGAATTATATTACTTCTGGGCTGACCTCTTCTCTCCATACATCTCTCTAGCTAGCTCTCTCTCTATCTCTCTCTCTCTTAATTACTGTGAGTATATTTACATTTACATTAATTTCTTAGTTCATGGGGAGGTCTAGCTAGATCTACACTAATTAATCTCACAAAACTGTTGGCTATATATTCTGCATTTGATTTGGAAAATTTTTCATACATGCATATATAATCAACATCTGGCTATGCTTAGCGCTAGCAATTTGGTAATGATAGATGTGGTTGTTGAATTGCCAATAAATTAATTAACATAATGTGTCCACTCACGTATGTAGTGTCCAAGGAGGAATATCCTGCCATCAATTTCATGCTTAATTTTCTTAATTAACAACAATGACTGTCTTTTTACACGATGAATTTTGAACTTTATGACACATACAAGGGACATGTAAACTATATATGAAGCTATTAAAGAGGGTCACAATTTATTTTTTCAAAAGTCTTTGTAAAATTTATTATGTGCAGAGAGATATATATTAATATACTTTCTCCAAATAAGATAGGCGTTTTTGTAATTTCATTAAACTTGAGAAAAGATTACGTTGTATAATATATTTTCCATACCTTTCATGGTGTATGGACTACTACATGTGACAGAGAGTTGACGTATAAAAAAGAGATACATACCTTTTTTAAAAGAAAAAGTAAAAATAAAGAAGTTGAGGTATGAAAGGATAATAGAGACACATCACGTGTGCTGAGAAGACAGCCTATAATCAATCAAGAGACACACACACACATATATATATGTATGGTGTTTTATTATTATTTCTATTAAATCATTGGTGTGTTTTTCTTTTTACTACTTTATTTTTGTTTTATTTTATTTTTTTTCAAAAGGTTATACGTGAATCCCACCAAAGGGTAATCCTTAGAAAATACGCACCTAATTATATTTGTGTATCTACGTAGCTATAGGCAATAGGCCAATAGCTAGCAGTAGTATATATGCACATTTTCAAAGGAAGTTGAGTTGGTTTTGCTGTCTATATATATAGGAAGTTGGGTTGGTTTTGCCATATGGTATCTTCTAATTCTTGATTCTTCTCTTCCCAAAAGTCTCGAAAGCTTTATAGCTGATTATTGATAAGGTAAGCTATATACTTTTGCCTATTTTATATGCAAAATTCCTAGCTAGCTAGCTAAAATCTTTTCTTTTTTAAAAATTAGTTGTTGTGTAAATATCAAAAGAACTTGCATAACACCCTGTCACCACCTGGTAATGTTATGGTCACACCCAAAAAAATAATTTAAATAGTAAAAACGTACTAATTTAAATTAGACATCACTATTAATTAGAATTTAATTATGTAATAATAATCAGTATCATAACACAAATGATTGTTAGCTTCTTTTTTTCAATAATTTGATAGACCTTTTTAGTTTATTTCTCAATTTAAGTTTTTGAGGTGTACGTAGTAATTATTTTACATGGAAGTAGTAATAGAGACATCAGCTATTATTTTAAATCCAACCTAACTATATATGGCAATGTTTTACTTGTTTAATAGTTAATTTGGCTTGAAGCCTTTTCTCTGCATACTTGATGAATACTGCACATTTTCTACTTGTTGTCTTTGATCAACTTTTTCGTTCTGGTTTGTGATCATTTCTTTATTTTAATTGCTATATATTGACTTTGACGAATTGGTTGTAGAGTGCAAATGAATTGTTGTATTTTAATCTCCTCATGTAGGCTCTGAATTAATATACACTAGTTAGAAGCCTAGAAGCAAGGGGAGTAGTTCCTGTGTTTAGCTTCTGATCAGACACTACTAAATAATTACTTGCAGGAATAACAACAATGAATGCGTTAGTGGCAACCAACAGAAACTTTAAGCTGGCAGCTCGGCTTTTGGGATTGGACTCCAAGCTTGAGAAAAGTTTACTAATACCATTTAGGGAAATCAAGGTGATTATTTTTACATATACATAACCTCTCTTTCTATGTTCCCTCTCTTATGTGTAGCATCACTATTCACTTCACAATGTGGTTATGTATATAGCAGCATCCAAGAAGAACCAATTAAGAGGATTATTTCAGTTACAACCCCTGCATTTATATGCCTTGAGACTCATGACGTACTACAGCTCCACTTATTATTAGATATCCCATATCACCAGAATACAGTTGAGATATACAATGTATAAGCATTGGGCAATCTTCCCCTTACAAGCCAGTTTTTAAGGATTAGTTAGGCCCATGGGGCTTTAACACTAATAACATGCAATTGTCTGATGAAAACTCTGAGATCAACAATCTCTATTTTGGGTTTTAAACTTTCAGTTGACCAGTCTAGGAGTTAGTTAAACCCACCATACCATTGTTAAATAAAACTATGATCACCCTTTTGACCAAAAAAAAAAAAAAACTATGATCACCCTTTTGACCAAAAAAAAAAAAAAACTATGATCACCCTGCTATGTATATGCTTATTTGAATTCTTCCCATTGATCTTTCACTTTGGTGATTTCTGTTTTAGGCAGTGGTATTCCATATGTACATGTACTCACTCCTTGAAATCTGGCATCAATAGTTTTGAAAACTTGATTTAGTTGTTTGTAGGTCCTCAAGTTTATATATATTTTGCAAACTCTTTGAAGCCGGCCTAATTAGGATGTTGTGTCTAATCAATGGTGCAATTGCTACTGTTATGTACCTCAGTGGTTTGATTTTGCTCCTTTCATTGCTTTTGAACTTCTATATATATATTCTGCAGGTTGAGTGTACTATACCCAAAGATGATGGCAGCTTGGCTTCATATGTTGGGTTCAGGGTTCAACATGACAATGCTAGAGGCCCCATGAAGGGAGGAATCAGATATCACCCAGAGGTACTTTTTTTCTGTTCTGCTTGTAAGAATACTTCACTAGCTGTAGTTGTTAGCCTACATTGTTATTTTTTAATGTGCATGGTTGTATATGTGGAAAATGTAGGTTGACCCAGATGAGGTGAATGCTTTAGCACAGCTAATGACATGGAAGACAGCAGTAGCTAATATCCCATATGGTGGTGCCAAAGGAGGGATAGGATGCGATCCAGGCGAGCTAAGTGTTTCTGAACTCGAACGACTCACCAGAGTTTTCACCCAAAAGATACATGATCTTATTGGAATCCACACTGATGTTCCAGCACCAGATATGGGGACAGGTCCACAGGTTGACACCACAAAATGATCTTTTAGCAATTTTACCAACTTAATTGAGTTTCACATTGACTTTGGACTGACTTTTAGCAACTTTCCATTTTGGTGTTTAAACAGACCATGGCATGGATACTAGATGAGTACTCAAAATTTCATGGCTACTCACCTGCTGTAGTGACTGGAAAACCAACTGTAAGTATCTATATATACATATATATGCTTATGTAAAGGAATCTAGGCATCTATCCCAAAACCAATTGGTGATGAGAGTAATAGCCTAAGACTTTTATAAACCACTATATATATCTATGCAAGGCCTCACATTTAAATGTAAATGTGAGATCTTCTCTCAACAATATGAATATGATGGTAAGCAAGTACCACATTCTGGTCATTGTCTCTTACTAAACTTAAATGGCATTCTTGTATAATGGATCAAATGACCATAAATCACACTGGTGCTAGAAAAGTTGTTTGTTTCTACTTTCTATGTGTGGCAGTCCCTAAATTTAAGAAATAAAAAATATATAGGATCTTGGTGGATCACTGGGAAGAGATGCAGCAACTGGAAGAGGAGTACTTTTTGCAACAGAGGCTTTACTTAATGAGTATGGAAAGACCATCTCTGGACAGCGGTTTGTTATACAGGTACTGCACAACACCTATTCTATATAACACTAGGCTTAATTAGGTTTAGGCCTCGTTTGATGCATAGGATTGGATTTGATAGGTTAAATGGCTAGATCCATGTATCTTCAAGGAAGAAGATGGACGGTGTTTTCTAACTTCAAGGAAAAAGATGGGCAGCATATGGATTAGCCATAAAGGAAGACTTATCCCATCATTAGGAGGGAACCTTATTCATCTTCTTCCCATCTTCTTCCTTATTCATGTTAGAAGTTTCTTCCTCAAATACATATGAATCTAGCCATTTAACCTATCCAATCCAATCCTATACATTAAATGAGGCCTTAATGTAATAGCTAGCCCTGTGAAACTTGTAATTCATGGACTAGATTTCCAACAATTTACGTACATCTCTAAATTGAATGATAATCTCAGGGTTTTGGGAATGTGGGCTCCTGGGCTGCCCAACTAATCCATGAGAAAGGTGGCAAAATTGTTGCAGTGAGTGACATTACTGGAGCCATTAAGGACAGCGAAGGACTTGACATTCCAAGCCTTCTCAATCATGTCAAGGAAAACAAGGGTGTCAAGGGGTTCCATGGTGGGGATCCAATAGATCCCAAGTCAATATTGGTTGAAGACTGTGACATTCTCATCCCAGCAGCCCTTGGAGGTGTCATCAACAGGTACTTAATTAATTGAATACATCACATGAATGTTTTGAAAGCATAATGATCAAAAACCTGAAAATGGCTAACAAAAGTTGAATGTTGTTTTTGAATGAAGGGAAAATGCAAATGAAATCAAAGCCAAATTTATTATAGAAGCAGCTAATCATCCCACTGACCCGGAAGCTGATGAGGTTAGTGCTTAATTGTCCGATAATTAATTAGAGTTACTGAGACAGAAAAATTAAAACCATTAAGCTTTTTATATATAGTGATTGGCCTCTCTTAATTTGCAGATCTTGTCAAAGAAAGGTGTTGTTATTCTTCCTGATATATATGCAAACTCTGGAGGAGTCACTGTTAGTTACTTTGAGTGGGTTCAGGTATCATATAATATGTTTTCAGAATTAGATTTCCTTTCAGTTAATTCTAAACAACATTATTTTAATTAGTGAGTTTGGTTTGGTGGGTGGTTTTGTGGTGCATTGCAACTTGCAGAACATCCAAGGTTTTTTGTGGGATGAAGAAAAGGTGAACAATGAGCTGAAGACTTACATGACCAAAGGGTTCAAAGATGTGAAGCAGATGTGCAAAACCCATAATTGTGACCTTCGGATGGGAGCCTTCACACTCGGAGTTAACCGAGTTGCAAGGGCTACTGTCCTCAGGGGATGGGAAGCCTAATGAATCACTTAATCTGCCACTTTGAATAAAGATGATGAGGGCTGTGATGATGAGACTCACTCCTACCTATTCATGTTTAGATAGTCATTTGGTATTCCTGTTGTTTCATGGGAATAACTTCATCAAAAGTTTGGTTAATTTTTTTGGTGTTGCATTATCTTTCCAGGTTTTATGAAATCTGTCTATTTCAATTCAATGAGCTCAACTGAGTGCCTAAGTTTAGGCCTCAGCAATAGCTGTTGGATTGAATCTGGGAATATAACTGAATCCAACGGTTGCTGATGGATAGGCACTCATCGGTGCCTAGCATGACTATGGTTTGTTTCATAGACAGAAATACTGGCTTACATTGAGTAATTAATGTCTACTTCTTCCCTTTGTGCTATTCTCATTTCAAGACATGCCTTTTTTGTGTTTTTGGAGTGTTTATGCAATTAAAAATAAAGATGAAAAATAAATTATAGGTGGATTTCAAGCTCAGAAACAGCTACTTATTGTTTCTGCTTAAGCACCAACTTGGCCAAGGGACTAGCTAGCAGTAGCCTAGCACTGCACTGGCAATATGACAACACCAACCATAAAATTAACAATACACATCTTACTTGAGTTTATAATACCAAGTGAGATACTTTCAGTCTTATTATATTCACCAAAGATTCATCATGTTGATGATTATAAATCCTGCTAGTTTACAAACAAACAATTAATTTTGTTTTTGAAAATCAAATCAATTTTATTTTTGAAAATGAAATGAAATTTATTTTTATTCCAGATAAACCAACAAACAAAAAATATTTTTAAAATAATACCTAAAGAAATTGAAACCCTGTTTCAGAAGCAATTGGATCCCCATTACAACAATTTGCCTCAACCTATGCACTGTTGTGGCACATGACTAATGATCCACAAAAACACTTAATTTATCTGGAAATCACTAGTTATTCAGATTTGAATTTTGACAAATAAGTAAGAGCATGCATATGCATTATGCAATGGAACCAACACCAATAAAAATTCTTTCAGAGGTATTCAGAACAAAGCTATGATCAATGAGTTCCGAGTTAATACGTATTAGGATTTTGAAACATAACAAATGCTACCACAATACCCTGCAACAAAAACTCCACTCCAACCATCCAGACATGGCTCATTTTCAAATTTTTTTTTTATAAATTCAAAATAAATATCTATAGTTAACTCCACCCAAGTCCAGATTGCAGCTAGGATAAAAGTACAGTATGCAGTAAAATAAATAATCCATTAACCACATGTTGTCGCGCCCCAATTCCGGGCCTAGAGGAATTGAGCTCGTAGCAGCCGGCGTATTTTCCAATCAATATGAGCTCAATTTCCACCTTTGACGCCTCAACCTCATACCAATTGAAAAGCACAAGCCTAATAGTTTACTAATCTACCCTCGGAAGAGGCGGGTAGGCAGAGTCATCTAGCGGAGCGTTTACCAAACAGATGAGCTCGTCGAAAGGTGTGTTTCAATTCCATTTATTATAATTAGGCCCGAGTTAATTATTAAATTATGGGAAAAGTTTCTAAATAGGACACATACTTAAAGAACAGAGAGTCATTTGAAATGTTTGAATTGTATTATAAACCTTGATTAATGTATTACAGACGTAGTGATTATATATAGAGAGTATAAGAGTTCTATATAGAGAGTATAAGAGTTCTACATATTCAAAAGATCACATGGGATCAAAAATGGTTGGAGAGATTGTGTAGTTCCTGGACTAATGGGATGATGAAGAATTCAGTCTAGAATTCAAACCATTAGGCTCAGATAGAATTGGTTTATTACACCCTTGCGCTGAGAGGGCAGTCACGCACACTAAGCTTGGAAGAAAGAGACCGAAAATGTGTTGAAGAGAAGCCCTTAGTGAAGATGTCTGCGAGCTGATCCTCACTCCGCACAAAGGCCACCTCGAGTTCCTTACGAACAACCTTATCACGAACAAAGTGATAGTCAACTTCCAACTGCCTGGTCTTGGCATGAAAAACGGGATTTGAGGCAAGAGAGATAGAAGAGACATTATCACACCAGATAGTTGGCCGATTAAGGAAAAGATGAAGATCACGATGAAGAGAGTGAAACCATGAGAGCTCAGTAGCAGTATACGCAAGTTGTCGATAGTTAGCCTCCGTGCTTGAGCGTAAAACGGTCCGATGAGTTTTGGAGCTCCAGGAAACGAGATTAGCACCCAAAATGATACAAAAACAACTGGTGGAATACCTATGATCCAGGTCACCAGCATAATCTGCATCCGAGTAAGCAGTGAGGACCAGGGAGCTTGGTTGATAAAAAAGACCAAAATGAGGAGTGTGCTTCAGGTAACACAATATGTGCTTAACCGCTACCCAATGAGAATCTGTGGGAGCATGCATAAACTTGCAAACCTGGTTCACTACATAGGCCAAATTCGAGCAAGTGATTGTCAGGTACTGCAAAGCACCAACCACATTGCGATAAAAAGAAGGATCGGCACAAGAGAACCTTCATAAAAATTGAGATTGCGACCATTAACTGTTGGAGTAGCAATTGGCTTGGCATCTTGGAAGTTGGTGCGAACAAGCAAGTCACGCCCATACTTGGACTGAGCCAAGTACAGACAACCATTGGCATATGATGCCTCAATGCCTAGAAAATAGTGAAAAGGCCCCAGATCTTTCATGGAGAACAACTTGCCCAAGTTACAAATGAGAAGAGTAATGTGATGAGAACTATTTCATGTAATCAAAATATCATCTACATAGATGAGTAAGATGAGAAAAACACCTCCCTGATTGAAAATAAACATTGAATAATCAAATTTGCTCTCAATAAAGCCCAAAGTTTCCAAGTAGTCTGCAAAACATTGGAACCACACTCGGGGAGCTTGCTTCAAGCCATATAAAAAATATTGCAGACAACAAACATAATCAGGATGCTGATTATCAAGAAAAACAAGGGGTTGTCTCATATACACCTCTTCAGTAAGATACCCATGCAGAAATGCATTTTGAACATCTAGCTGCCGTTTGTTTCAACTACAATGAACCGCCAAAGCTAAGACAAACCAAATGGTGGAATGTTTAACTACCGGCCTGAAAGTTTCAGAGAAATCAAGATCCTCCTACTGGTGAAAGCCATTTGCCACGAGGCGAGCTTTATAATTATAACATTCGATCGAACCATCAGCTTTCCACTTTAACTTGAACACCCATTTGTTGGGAAGAATGTTCATACCTGGATAGGGAGGAACAATAACCCAGTTTCCAGCCTGTTGGAGGGCGTTAAATTTAGTGCACATAGCCATGCGCCAATCTGAACTTTTAATAGCTTCACTGTAAAAAGATGGTTCCACATGATCAGAAAAGAAAGCAACATGAGCATATTTAGAATTAGCCTTGACAATACCAAACTTGCCACGAGTAGTCATGGAATGAACATTCACTGAGCCATGCAATGGACCTACAATTGACACATTAGAGGAAAGAGTAGCAGTAGCAGTGGTATTGGATTCAGTGGTTACGGGCATAGATGGAATAAAAGAGGCTGGTGATTGGGTAGGCGGCAAACTAGTGGAAACACCTAAAGGGACGCCAGTAGACTGACTAGAGGCAGGGGATTGATGACTTGGGGCAGGAGAGGGACTGGCTAGTGGTGTAGTTTGAATGGGAGAGTGAAGAGGCGAAGGACCTGCGAGAGAGGATGTGACAGTGGGTCGGAGGGAACTGGGAGGCATACCTGTAAGTGGAGTTGAAATAGATAAACTAGTAACAGTTAAAGGTTCACTTACAGTGGGGGACACTTGAAGAACTGTAGTGGGTTGCTCCGAGAAAGGAAACTTGGCCTCATCAAACAACACGTGCTGCGAAAGATAGACTCGACATGTATTTAAATTCAAACAACGGTAGCCATGATGATTAAAGGAGTAACCGAGAAAAACACAACATTTGGATCTTATATCTAATTTGTTTTTATTATAGGGATGTAAGTATGGAAAAAAAGCACAGCCAAATACTCGAATAAAAGAGTAATTTGGTTTTCGCTTGAACAATTTTTCATAAGGAGAGGAAAAATTTAATAATTTTGAAGGCATATGATTAACCAAATAAGCAGCTGTGGTAAAAACTTCAAGCCAATTGTGAGTAGGAGCACGAGCTTAGGCCATTAAAGTTAAACCAGTATCACAAAGGTGGCAGTGCTTACGTTCTGCAAGACGGTTTTGTTCAGGATGTTTGGGGCAGGCAAAACGATGAATAATTCTATTTTTAGTTAAATATTCTTTAAAGGCCAATTTGTTGTATTCACCACCCTCATCGGTTTGTAAAGCTTTGATTTTACGTTCAAATTGATTTTCCACATAAGTTCGAAATTGGAAAAAGATAGAATAAACCTCATGCTTATATTTCAAAGGAAAATCCACGAATACCTTGAAAAATCATCAACAGAGAGTAAATAATATTTAAAACCTTGGATAGATGTATTAGAGGCAGACCATACATCAGAATGAATCAATTCTAAAGGTGCAAGAGAAATAAAGTCTAAACTAGAAAAAGGTAATTTATGAATTTTTCCCAAAGGGCAATTATTACAAAAATGTTTAGACAAGCTACCCTCAACAAGGAGCAATTTATTTGCAAAAAGTCTATCTAAAATAGAAGAATCTGGATGTCCTAATCTAGAGTGCCAAATGTTGTAAAATTTTATTTACTCGCAAATATACGAGTCTAGCAGTATACTAACGAGGTCGAACCTCAAAGAGTGATGCAAAACGATACACTAAGCTTAAACTTAAGTTAATTTAAAACTAACCTAGTTTTGAAAATTTTGTTGGTTTGTGAGGCAACTTAAAATAAAATGCAACTAAAGTAAAAAGCAAATAAAGTAGATGAAAATATAATAAAGTAAAAAAAAGGTGCAAGAATTTAAATATTAAATATAGAAAAGAAAATAACAACTTTTTGGTTCTATAAGCTAAATAATGGTATAAGAACCAAGGTTAGGGTTCCACACCATTTATAAACATATTAAATGAGATTTTTAGTAATTTTCCCAAAAAGAAGGGCACCTAAGAATTACTTGATGCCCTCTTACAAAGATAAATATGAATCAAGTACAAAAGTTAAAGATTTATATGGTAGATCTTGATTTTGCTTAGAAAATAAAAACTTTAAGCAACTCAAGTTTACCAAAACTAAGGAACAACTAGAGTTCAAAAAAGTTTGTGTTTAAAAAAATTAACCATAAAGCTAAAATGTGGAAAGAAGATCTAACTACCCATAATATATGACATTATCGGTGAAAGATGATCTCTTTCACATTTTAATATCAAAATCTAGAGTTTGTAAGATCTTAAACAAGGGAGAAATTAACATAAATACATCACTTAATAATATTCATGGTAGTGCTTCCCCCTTACCTTGGTAAGGGGGTTTAGTGACTACCCATGAGCTTATATCTTAAATAAAAATAAATAAATAAATAAATAAGCATGTAATTTAAAGAACAATAAAATAAATAACAGTACTAATAATAAAGTAAAAAACTACATAAAATAAAAGGCATAAAGTAAATAAAGGATGAGGAGAAGAGAGACATAATATTAAAGTTAACCATAAAGTAAATAACTATATAAAATAAAAGACATAAAGTAAATAAAAGAGAAGAGAGAAGAGAGACATAATATTAAAGTTTCATTAATTAAAAGTGCAAGAAAATTACTTTCCTATTCTCTCTCAAACATTATAGCCAAATGGCTTGAGAGAGAAATCCTAGAAGAATACTAGAAAAGGCAAAAAATTAAATTGTAGAGTAAAAAGATGTGGTAAAGAGGTTGAATACTTCCTTATATAGGCAAAGCTTAGGGTAGAAAATATCAGAAGGGGGGACATGTGGCAGCTTATGTAAGGCGAGATGAGGATCAGCACAAGAGGGCGCTGGAGAAATATGGAAGCAACTGGAAGATGGGACACGTGTCGCAGTGTGGTTGGTTGAAAGAAGATTAATCAACCAAATTGCTGGGCGGAAGGAAAAGAGAGGCAGCTGGCTTGGCTTGCAGGAACCGTCTCACATGGGAGATCGTGAGAGAGAGAGAGAGAGAGAGAGAGAGAAAGAGAGAAAAAAAAATGAGGTGGCTTGTAGCTGGAGAAGTGGCTCAAGGCTTGGCTTAAGGAATCGGCTCACATGGAGTAGTGTTGATTTGCGGAAGAGAAAAAGGAGGAAGGTTGCCCATATGTCGCCATCTAAGTGGGAGATAGGTTGATTAATCAAAATGAAGAGAGAGAAGTTGTGTGCTAGGCGGAAGGAAAGGAAGAAATAGGCTGGGCTTCTTGGCGAGTGACTGTTCGGCTTCCAAGGCTTGGGCCAGGCGATATGGGCTTCTCCATTTTCCTTCTTCTCCTTCCATTTTGGGCTGGGCTTTTCTCTCATTTAATTCTTTTGGGCTTCTCTTCTCTTCAATTCTATAAAAATCAAATAAAACTTAATTAATAGAAAACACATAAAATTTCTAAAATTAAATCTAGCCTAAAAATAATAAATGCAACCTAATAAAATCTAAGAAATATGACAAAAACTAATAAAATCAATTAATTAACTAAATAATAAAAATAAGAATTAAAACACTAAAAATGCTAAAAGATATTGACAAAAATGTATGAATTTAAGAATAAAATATGTATAAAAATTAAGCTCAACACCAAATAGAAGAGGGTACTCAAACTCCAACAAAACCAGAAAAAGAACAAGTGCTTGATGATGCCAGACTTGCCCCTACATGTATCGGATATAACCTAGCTTCACTCTTCCCTTAGAAAAGCATATTCCCCGTCGCCGAGTCCTTAATAAAAAAGAAATCAGGATAGAAGACAAAGAAACAATTATTGTCACGAGAGAATTGAGTAACAGATAATAGATTAGCAGAAGTAGTTGGGCTATGAAAAACAGTAGGCATACGAAATGGAGAGGAAGATAAAGAACCAATATGACGAATAGGGAGAGAATTACCAATACCACCGATATCATCATTACCCTTGTACTCTTTGGGTTGTGTCAAATTGCCTAAGTCTGGGGTAATATATGCATTAGCACCAGTGCCTGTTATCTAGGTACTAGATGGTGCAAGACGAGTAGTAGAAGCCGTCATGGTGCTTAACTTCTGAGTGGGAACACGACCTTCATAAGACAGGTTCATCCTATTGTAGCAATCAATCGCATTGCCACCCACGCGATTGCATATCTGGCAAGTAGGCTTATTAGGATTGCCAGAAGAATTGGAAGGAGGAGTGCCTAAAATGGAGGTATTGTTGGCAGTAAAACCAAAAGAGGAACAACCACCACCCCGTTGAGTAAAACCACGAGTTGGAGGGGCTGGAAAGCCACGGCTAGAGCCACGACCTCGACCGCGAGTATTCATGGTTGTCATAGCAGTGAGGGTGTTATCAATAGCTGGTTGTTGTTGCTCATTATGACGATGCTCAGCAGTCAGAAGAAGTGCTTCAAGATCATCATAAGTAATGGGAGATTCTCAAGCCTGAATAGAACTAACTGAAGCCTCATAAGTAGGCCTAACATTGCTTAAAATGATGGTAATAATATCAGTGTCTGGAACAAGATGTCCAACAAAACCAAGAGTATCAACAAGAGAATTAATGCAGTCCAGGAATTCATAAATGCTCAGATCACCACGTCTAGTATGAATAAGCTCACTACAGAGCTGAAGAATGCGATTTTGATTTGAGGAGACAAACTGATGTCAGAGGGATTCCCAAGTAGTTTGAGCAGAGGTATGAGAAACCATGGAGGAGAGCAACTTGTCAAAGATAGTAGAGATGATCCAACTAAGCACAAGTTGGTCTTCTTGAATCCAGGCTTCGTAGGCAGGATTCACCACATTGGTGATTTGCCCATTATCATCGCGAGTAAAGGCTTCAGGATAAGGAAAAGTGCCATCAACATAACGCATATAGTTGTGACACTTGAGGAAGGACACCATCTGGGTAGTTACCCTTATCAAGTTTGACAGAGACAGAATTGGTCACATTCACAACAGTCGTTGTGGAGGAGGAAGAGGCCATGGATGTGAATGAAGGAGAGGAAAGGTTGAGAGGGATCGGAAAAAAAAAAAAAAAAATCTTCTAGTCGTTAGACTGGATACTCTAGTACCATAAAGAACAAAGAGTGATTTGAAATGTTTGAATTGTATTATAAACCTTGATTAATGTATTACAGACGTAGTGATTATATATAGAGAGTACAAGAGTTCTACATAAGCTATACAACCAATTTGAATAAAAGATAACAAGTGAAGGAAATAAACACATGTGAGAAATATTCAAAAGATCACATGGGATCAAAAATGGTTCGAGAGATTGTGCAGTTCCTGGACTGATGGAATGATGAAGAATTCAATCCAGAATTCAAACCACTAGGCTGGGACATAATTGGTTTATTAATACTTTGGGGTCAATTATATTTTAGGACACATATTTAGATTTGTATTGATGAAGGAAACTAATTTAGAATTTGTATCAATATAGGACAAACCGTTAGTTCTGTTACTAACTTCATCCAAATGGGAGATAAATTTGTCTTTTCATATTAAATAAAATTTTAATTCTTAATTAAAAATAGTAAAACTAAAAACTAAAAAAGATTACTCCTACAAAAATTAAAACTAAAAAACAGTAAAACTAAAAACTAAAAAAATTAAAACTAAAAAAGATTATAAATAAAAAAAAATTCAAACTAATTAATTAAAAAGAAGCTAAACTAAAAAGTATTAAACTAATAACAAATAACCAAAAAAAAAAA
>QANW01008704.1:507447-533888 GCA_003254865.1 Dryas drummondii | reverse complement strand
GGGGAGGGGGAGGGGGAAGGGGAAGGGGAGGGTGGGGCTACCGATGTCGGAGTTGGATTGGGGCAGAGTGGGAGGAGCGATCTGCCATCTCCCTCTTTTTTTTTTAATTTATTGTTCTATTTTTACTCTACATTATAAGATTTTAAAACATAAAAATGAATTTTTTTTTTAAGTTATCCCTTAAAAAAAGTCATGTGACTAGCACATGGTATTTTTTTAACGGAAATTGTGACAGAACTTACGATTCGTCCTACATTGATACAAATTCTAAATTAGTGTCCTCCATTAATACAAACCTAAATATGTGTCCAGAAATAAAATTGATCACAAAGTATGTGTCCAGAAATAAAATTGATCCCAAAGTATGTGTCTTATTTAGAAATTTAGAAAATTTTCCCTTAAATTATTGATTCACAAATATAAGACAAATTGGTCAACTAAGGTCAAATTGGACAAATAGACAATCAAAACCAACTAGGGTTGACCCATCACACCCCCAAGTTAGTCTTGTTGTGTAAATCCTCATGTGTAACAATATAACAATACTTAATGAGCCCCTGTGCAAACTCTAACAAAATAACAAGGATAAAGTAAAACTACTCGACACGGCACTCACTCGCTCATCAACGAACTACCCGATCGTCGTTGAGGTGGGCGGTGTCTCGTCATCAGAAAGAATCTTAATGATCACCATAACCATGTTACTGCATAGAAATTTGTGTAGGGGTGAGCATCACCAAACCACCGGATCCTTTGCTCGGCTCACCCAACTTAAAAGGCATGATCACACAAGTTTCAAGTTTTATCTTAAATTACATTCACAGCCGATCAAACACAATCATACCCTCACACAATAGGGTTCCACAATCACAACATCATACTCCAAAGATGATAACACAGATATCCACAGAATCATGCCATACAGGTATATACAATAGATTTGTCATCTTATTGTTTCAACATTTTACTCATGCATGGCAAAATATGAATATTTATATAATGCCAAGGGTTTAAATTTCGATTTTGAAGGGGTCCGAAATTTTAATACTGATTCGACAAAAATTCGAAATATTTTGGCGAAATATTCGAAATTTTAAACATCCTACCAGCCAAATTTTTTGAATTTCAGAGAAATTTCGTCGAAATTTGGCTAAAATTTAGTTGAAATTTCGCGAAATTTCGTCACCTCCACTGCTCCACAACAACCGAACAACCCAATATCGCAAGAATTCCCAACTAATCAACTTACCTGTTACCTTACCTCACCTACACAGTCGAGGGAGAAAGAAGGCGTGGCGGGGGAAGGCAGAGCAGCGGCANCCAGCGTGCATTATATTCATCTTATATCACATAAAACTTACTATATAATTTGGTTTATTCAATTTTTTTTATCAATTTAGTAGATAATATGTTAAATAAACATATGGTAAAATTTCATTCAAAATTTTCGTATTTTGATAGCAATTTCCGTCTAATTTTTGTCGAAATTTAAAAATTTTCGAAATTTCCTCGAAACCCGAAATTTTATTCCTTGTATAATGCATGCAACATAAATATCATGCACATGTACCCTTGTCATCCTGTAGGAGCAAAAATCACAACCTGTGATAAAATACATGTGGACCAACCTTAGCCGGCACTTCAGTGCCCATTACTAGTCGGCCAAGTCGATCCCTAGTAGCAAGAACGCCCATATGCGATGCCAATCATAATCTCTCGGTCGCACCTAGTATACTAAAACATTGCATGGTTGTATTTCACAATACATCTAACTATAATTATGGGGAGCCAAATGCTTACTAGGCCCTACCAATAGTTTAGGGGATCGAAACCCAAGGTTAAAACCTTTAACCCTTCATTCTTAAGCTAGTGGCCCAAACACTTAATACTCATTAGTTCACAAATACTCAATTATATTGATGTCATGAATGAATGCACAGTTCTAATTGCATTAACTTATGTATATTCAAAACACATAGGAATGCACATGCTCATCTTATAACAGCATTCAAGCATATATATATATATATATTATACGTACATCAGATATTAAACCACAACATGGTTCTTGCATTATTTTATCCATCTAATTACACCTAAATACATAAATTGCATAATTAATCATCCAAGTTACACAGATGAGGTTATTAGTCCATTTATCATATGTATGTATTACTCTAATTATAATACATGTAAGGGGCATCCGAGGTCATCACGAGCAAGGGCAAGTTCACAACAGGTCATAAGGTAAGTCCAACCAAAAGTCTACTTATTTTAACCAAAGCATCACAACTTTATCTTATCTAGGTGTTTAAGCCTCAAACCTAACCATTTATGCATTCTAAACCCTAACTAAGGTTTACAAACACGGTACAAGTACACAAGTTGAGTAAAACCTCAACATTCGAGTTCCATTACAAGTAGCAAGGCCATTTACATTAGGTTTAGTCATCAAGTTTAAGCTAAATCCACTTTATTTCACTAGGCCCCAAGTACACACTCTCTAAGCCATTGATTAAGCCATTATAAACCATTAAAAAAGTTGCAAATGAAAATAAATTAATTAATAACATATATGAAGTGCAAATATAGAAGTAAGAAAGGTAAACTCTGAGAGGAATATTGCTAGAACCTAGCACTTTCCTCCCCCTTGATTACTTCAAAGGCTTTTCTCTCTAGGACCAATGATCTCAGTGGTCTCCCTAGGCACCGATTCAAGTTCATGCAACATTGTGAGCCATGACCCATATTTTGGGTGTGGAATAAACACCATAATAATTTGTTCGATGAAGCCTAGCACTCAAGTACTATGACTGAGGTAATGCAGGATTTGGGTTAATCGATCAATATCCAATGAGTGCGGGCTGATACATGATTTGGGTTGGTTAATATCCAAATGTTGTCTCAGGCCCAATACATCGATTTTTGTCTTGATTCAAACACAAAAAATGTAGTTCATTCCATCTAAATATACTCATCACTCAAGTATGTGTTTTTCAAAGAACCAAGTAACTTATTTCAAACATTTTCTTTTTCAAATTTTCTGTTTCAAGTAACTTATAGATGATCATATATATATATATACATATATTGCTCTATTATCACTAGTAAACACGTGAAAGGAAAATCCCAACATTGAGACTATGGACATAAGCAATATATAGACGTGAACAGAAAACTCAAATTCTTTTAATTCAATATTGGAGAATCAAGAGAAAGGAATACCAAGAGACTACAAGTGCTGATAACGTATTATAAAATTAAAAGAAAAGATATAGAAAGAACAACATAGAATAAGGAAAATTCAGAGTGTGTATTTTCTTTTCATTAGACTGTTTATTTATTGCGTACAATTATTTGAAGGTTACTCTTAAATTTTTTTGTTTTAAACAAGAAATTATTCTTAACCCCAAATACATAATTGCAAACACCCACATAAACATTCATATTTAAAATAGAAAAATAAACTTTTTCTTTTTAATTTTTTTTAATTTTTTTGTAAATTGGACGTCACAGCCCATAACTAAAAGAAACTAACTACAAACAAAAGAAAAAAAAGAAAAACTACAAAACAAAAGGGGGCCTAGCCTATTCCTAACAAATATTTCGTCTATCGAATCTCAATTTTTTATATTATTACATAATTCGAATTATTTATTTAAAAAATAAAAATTGTGCATTTGTGATGTTATAGTAAAAAATCAATGGCCAGAACTAAAAGAATTGAATAAATAAAAAACTCTCACCCTCTAGCACTTCTGTTTTACTTCTCCTCGTTTCTCTTTTTTTTTTTTTTTTTTTTTTTTTTTTTTTTTTGTGTGCATATTTTGTAGCAGCCGGCGAACCTACCCAACAACCGTTGACATTGTAATTGCAAAACAAACAATACGTATATATAAAATTATATATACAAACACAATATCATAATATCATACCAAGTCAGAATAGGAAAAAACAACTTACACAAGAAAAAGTATTACCAACAACGCGTTTTCTGTATTCCTTAGGAAAACTGATGTATTATATATATCGGCCTTACAAAAGAAAAGGCCTTGGTTCTTTTGCCTGTCTTTGTTTGTTTCCCAATCTTCCTTACAAAAACAAACCTTTCTTTCTAATTCAGTCTCTCTTTTAGAAAACAAAACCAGAAGAGGAATTCATTGTTTTGGCCCTGCAAAGGAAGCAAATGTGTCCTCTGAGGTTCATTTTGGTGTTCTTTTCAGCCATTCTCGCAGGATATTTTGCATGGAGGACGGTTCGTTCTTCTCCGGGAACTGACATCATCTTGCAGGATCCTCCTACCGAAGAAAACGATACATCATCTCCAGAACAAGAATTCGATTTGAAATCGTTATGTATGGTAAGATTTCAGATGATTCAGAATGGCTTCTGGGTTTTTGTGGACATGGCCAGCGGGAGATACTTGTGGAGGAATCTTAAAGAGATGAAAGGAGAGAAAGTAAAATGTTGTTAGGAATTGTCTGCGATTTTTTATCTTTGAATCAACGATGTAATGCAAAAACATGAAAATTTTCTTGATTTATTATATTTTTGTTCATGGGGAATGGGGTTGATGATTGTGTGTGCTTAGAGAGGAAGAATGTGAATTACCATTCTACAGATATAGTAGTGTTAATTTGTATTTCCCAAAAAAAAAAGAAGACATTTTTCTATTAAAAGTCTCAAGAAAATTTGTACATACCTAAAACGAAATCCTATGTCAACTAATTGTTGCAACTGCCAGCTGAGCAGAACAAGGCCTTTCTTCTAATAGTACTTTGAAATAAAATAAAATACTGGTACAGAATGGAGATTTAGTCCACAAAGCTCCATAGTCTTGGTCTAAAAAAAGAACATGAATTTTCATCTTCAATCTTCATCCTAAGCAGAGAACAAGTTTACATCATTGTCTTGTATTTTATCCAATACAATATATGTACAACACCTTTCTTTTAACCGGAAAAGAATAAATAAAAAGATGAGAGAGAACGCATGTATACTCATTACATTGGAGACGAAGCAGCAGCTATGGAGACGAAGCAGCAGCTATGTTTTAGTTCAAATCGACGTGTAGCTTAATAGACATGTACAGGAGCGTAAGAAGAGCACCTTGGGGAAGTGGTGCAAATCTTGCAAGGTTGGAGCCAATCCACATGGCTACAACCACCAGAGCAACCACACTGCTGCTGGTTTTTCCACAAACCCAACTTGCAAATGACAGGCACAAAGTGAGCAAGACACCACCTCTCCCACCCAAAACCCATGCAATTACATAACCAATCTTGTATCCAGCATCCAACTCGCTGTCAAACAAGGCCATCAGGCTACTAAAAGTGAGAGATAAACGGGATCCAAAGGTCTGCAATAAAAACAGAGATACAAAGGCAGATCTAAGCACTTCGCTGAAGGAACCTCTCTCTTGCACTGGCTCTCCTTCTTCAGCTACTTCATCTGTTTTACCATATGACGAGCTATCTTCATTAACATTATAACGTTCCCAATGTTTCTCACGTTGCATCTTCTGCCTCAGTTCAGCCCACTTATAGACCCTCACTCCATCTTCATATTCAGGACTGTAGTTCCGTTTTCCTCTATATTTCTTACCAGTATCTTCTTGAAATTTAAGTTCTTGGTCATACTGAGTCCTGGTTGCTTCATTAGATAGTATCTGTTAATAGGTATAAAACATGACGAGATTCTGTCATTTGGGTCTGCTAAACATGAACAAAAAGGGAAAATGAGAAAAGAAAAAAGAGGTTTATGGCAAAGGAAATGCACTTCTTGGAAAGTACAGGCAATTCTATCATGACCAAGTTCACAACAATAGAAGCAAGAAACTTTTAAGTCAATAATCCACTTTCGATTTTTTTTTTTTATTCTATGTTTTTTCCAGGAATGTCCTTTTAACCCAGGTATAGCTTTTATTAGTGGGAAGAGATTAGTGGGAAGAGGTAGTTACAACAATACAAAGAATGGAGTTTCTTGTGCTGCAACCACCATACCTCCATCGCTCAGATGGTCAATGCTTGTTTCCCCGTAGAGTTTTTCCCAAATTCCAAATCCATGAACAATTGAGGAGATTCCGAAACCAATTTCAAAGTCATTGCATTAGAATAAAGTTAAGAACTAGATTGATCCCAGATAAATTTTTGGCGGCATCGCTACTGGTGAGCAAAGTAGAGCAAGACTTCTCACTCTTTCATCTGATGGGCCTCCTCATCTCGGATCCGAGATGAGGTTCTTCTCTAGAGCAGTTTTTCTATATCTTTTAAAATATAATTTTTTCTACTCTTTTTTTTTTTTTAATGAAAGTTAACAGGTTCATAGCAGATCTGAGATAACTCCTCTATTCTAGTTCTTTACATGATCCAATGCAGCTGGGTTCATAGCAGATCTGAGATGATCAGTGTTCTCATAGAGAAGACTTCTGAATTTTCAGTTCTTATTTTTAAAAAACTGCAAGGGTATTTTTTAGACTTTTTGAGATGATCAGTGTTCACATAATTAATGGAAAATTGATTTTTTCCTTTGATTGCACAAGTTAGAAACTACAAGGGTATGATTGTCGAAATTGACATCACATGGACGCAAGTGAAAAAGTGCCAATTTGGCCCTATTTAAACCACTTACAAGGGGACCAAGCTAGATTGAAAAACACAAATGCAACAGAGACAAAATGGTCTTCTCAACAAAAATGAGATTCTAACTTTTATGGAAGCAGCTATTAGTAAATTCCTAAAAGGAAAAAAGAACTGCTCAGGTTGAAGCACAAAATTTAACCCTGCCCATTGAAATATAGATGTTTAAGAGATAGAATGATCTTCACAACAGATCAAAAGAGATTTCTAAGGGCCCGTCTGGTAACATTATGCAAAATCATTTTCATAAAATATTTTCAGAAAAAGAAAACAAGAAAATAAATTTGCACTTTCAAGATATGAGAATGCATCTGGCAGTATAATTCTAAACCAGTTTTCTAAAAACAAACACGGTAAAAACGTGTCTGGTACTGATAAATAATAATAATAATGCATTTAGCAATAAAATTTGAAACACTATTCTTAACAAACTTATGAATGAGTTGACATATTATTCTCAAAAAATTTAATTAAGGACTCAAACTAAAGAGTTTTGGGTTAGATTTTCATCATAAAATTGAAATTTCGTTGGGCACTCACTTTTCCTTTGTGTTATATATGTGCTTATATATATAAGATAAATTTTTCAACTGAAAATTAATTTAATTATAATAGTCTACATAAGAACAGTACTCCAGGTCAATGTCTTTTTATTTTATATTATTAAGCTCCACGTCAAGCTATAATACTCTAGAATAAAAATCATCAACATCAATGCCTTGAAAGCTTGAAGAGATGAATTGAAAGAAGAGAATTCTGAGATAAGAGCTGCAGCCTGTAGGAAAAGAGAGCAAGCAATTGTCTGTATTTTAATTTTGTATCTGGCATTCAAAATCTAAGTGCAATTTTGAATCCATATTATGAATACCATTAGTGCCACAAAACGTTACCGAATGACCCCTAAGTTTGCATTCATATGAAAGCATTTATTAGTAAATAGAAAGCCTGGTCAGAGTCGGTGGTGGGAAGAGAGTGTTGGGGAGGTGAGTAGATTGGTTGAGAGAAAGAAGATAAGAGTAAAAGAAAGAAACTGATTGAAAGTTGAAATAAAATAGGTGTACAATGACCATACCATCCTCCCTCCCTCCCTCCCTTTCCTCATCCCCCCAGGCAGATATGTCCACTACTCAATTCCGACCCCAAACCCAGCTTATCACAAACCAGTCCCAAATATGTATGAGACAATCTTTGCATCATCTTTGAGCAAGGGGTCAACTAGCACAGTGTCAAAAATTTCCTCCACAAAGGCGAACACAACTGTACGACGAAAATCGTTCTTCCTTTCTAGGATCCACCATAATAATGTAAGAAGGAATCTTGACTTAGCCCAACAAATGATTAGCAGGTTAGAAATTACAAGGTTACAAGGTTAGAAATTAGAACTCATAACTCGGAGAAGATGAGGGTGAGAAGTGAGTTGGGTGACAAGGAAGGAGTGAGAACTAGACAGATCTACCATAGGAGAAGATGAGAGAACTGGGAGGGAGGAGGAAGAGGTGGGGATGAACGAGATAATTTTTTATATTTAGTTTTAATGTTATTTAATTTTTTAAATATATAATAGTTTAGCTGCCTTTTTCTAATTTCTTTTTTGTTTATTTTGTTTGTCCATGTGGCATATTTTACCTCAGATAAATGGGTCCCACACATGCCACATAGTCAAAACTAACAAAAAAGTTAACTGAAGGGCCACATTACAATTTTTATAAACTTTAGGTTCCACATTGATACATTTTAAACATCGGTTACCAAAGCGAAAAATGACCTATATTTGAGGGGTGCAAAGTGTAATTGACCCTATTATTAAAGTTAACCTCAAAATGAATGGTGTATATTGGACACTTCACATAGGTCCAGTTACAAAGAGGGTTTCTATATAATATAGATTACAAATAAGAATAGATTACTTAGTACTCACCTCATATGCATGACGGATGCTCTTGAACACTTCTCCAGCTTGAGAATCCTTGCTAACATCTGGATGATACTGCAATATATATGAAAGAATACGCAAGTTATTAATTGCTAGAGCCTGTCTTATAAAGTTCGTAAGTGCTTTAAAAAAATCAATCTCAATGGAACCTCCTAACCACACGAATATGGCAAGGAAGAAGATATTATGATTATATCCACAAATCCAAGCATGAAGGCATTATGCCAAACAAGGATGTCCAGAGGTGCCTCAGGATGTACCTGTCACCCTTTGGGCCACATAAAGGCATGGAACTAAGGAAATTACATACTAACACACACATGCAACCCATTATATAATACGTTGCAATAGTTATAAGTAATAATTTATACAACAATGAACAAAGAATACATGAATGCCAAAGAAATTTGGAAGTTGAACATATCCTTGCAACAGTTTTAATCAACCAAATCAGAATGAGCACACTTAACAGCATGCCAGCGTTTGACTAGACGTACATTATGGTTCTACTACATAAGTTGGAGATGACAGAATGTTTTTGAGAGGGTGTGGGTCATATGTGTGTGATTGATTGTCCTACACATGCATGCGTGTGCTACAGTTTGCATTCATGGGATGAATCATTAGGATAGAATTTCAAGTCGAACCAGTGACGCATTGGACTTTGGTAACCACACAAAGCCAACAAACCACACAGAATTGACAGACATGTTTCGCAACAAACATGTGTATTAGATTTCATATACACATTTTTTATGCAATGAAGCTGAAAGTCTCCCAAAAATTACCAACACAAGTGGATACAAATTCAAAAGAAATCAATGTGTACATAAGCCCCGCACTTCTTTTTCCCCCTTCTTGCATATAGGTGTAACATGGTACACGAAACCCTTTTTTTCATTTTTAATGCTATTGTATAAGGTAGTGTTTGGTTTTGAAAGAATAATGGAATGAAACGTGCATTCCTATGGAATGTCCACTCCCCCAAAATGTAATATGGTACCAATTGCATTCCTTACCACTTTTCAATTATTCTTATCTATTCTCTAACTCTCCACATTCCATTCTTATTCTTACCACTTTGTTTAATGCAGCTAAAAGTCTCCAAAAAATTACCCACACAAGTGGATAGAAGTTCCATAAAATCAAATGAGGGAAGGCAAACCAGGAGTATGAAGGATTTTAATGATTTTATTCGGGAGGCAGAATTATGTGATTTGGATTTGATGAATGCAAAGTTTACTTGGTCGAACATGAGGGAGGAGGCAGTGTGCTGCAAATTAGATCGACTCCTTTTCTCAAAGGAGTGGGGAGAGATGTTTCTAAATGCTAGGCAATCTGTTATGCCTAGAGTCATTTCAGATCACTGCCCCATTGTACTAGATACAATTTTTGTGAAATGGGGTCCAGCTCCTTTTCGATTTGAGAATGTGTGGATGGAGCATCCATCATTGACTAAGAACATAAAGGATTGGTGGGGTGAGCAGTCTTTCCAGGGGGGAGAAGGTTATAAATTTATGCAGAAAATGAAATTTTTGAAACAAAAAATGAAAGTGTGGAGCAAGGAGGTGTTTGGGGATATGGGACTTGAGAAAAGAGAAACAGAGGAGAAAATAAAGGAGCTGGATGGCATCGAGGAAAGAGAAGGGTTAAACTCTGTACAAAGAGAAGAAAGGGTATCTCTCAAAAACAAGCTGGGCAGCTAATTTTTAGAGAGGAGATTCGTTGGAGGCAAAGGGCAAAAGTGCAATGGGCGAGGGCAGGAGATAGTAATACTAAATTTTTTCATGCAATCGCAAATGGAAGGAGGAAGAGGAACTACATTGAAAAAGTAGAAGTAGGAGAAGGAGTGATAGTGGAAGACAGGAAGTTGATTAAGCAAGAAATTATTGGCTTTATTGGGGAAATGGCTCTGGAGATATCCTTTAGAAAGAGAATCCTTATGGCATGAAGTGATTAGAAGTAAATATGGAAACCAAGAGAGTGGTTGGGATTCAAAAGAGGTAAGGAAAAGGTCAAGTCGAAGCCCTTGGAGAGATATATCAAAAGGCTATAATAATTTTATAGTGTGCTGCAAGCTGGCTGTAGGGAACGGCGAAAAGGTTAGATTTTGGGAGGATGTTTGGGGAGGAGAGGAGGCTTTTAAAACTTGTTTCCCAAGGCTGTATAGTTTGTCAGATCATCATGGTTTATTAGTGGCAGAAATGGCAGGGGGAGTTAATTTTCAACCAAATTGGAACCTGGGTTTTCGAAGGAATTTAAATGACTTAGAAGTGGAGGAGTTGTCATCCTTGCTCTTAGTGCTTGAGAAAGTTCATTTGTCGTCCACTAGAGATTCAAGAGTTTGGAAATTGGACTCCAAAGGGTTTTTCTCTTCAAAGTATTTTTTTACCTTTCTATGTGGGCATGGCGATGGTAGTCTTTTTCTACCGACAGGCTTGATTTGGAAAGCAAAAGTTCCTCCAAAAGTTAGAGTTTTGGCTTGGTTAGTAGCTCTTGGAAAGATAAATACTTGTGATATTCTACAAAAAAGGATGCCAAATGTTTGTTTATCTCCAAGTAGGTGTGTTATGTGCAAGACTCAAGGGGAGAGTGTTGATCATATTTTCCTTCAGTGTTCTGTAGCAGCAAAACTGTGGTCAAATTTATTCAAAGATGCAGGGGTAATGTGGGTAATGCCAGAAGGGTGCTATTCTTTGCTGAGTGAAAAGTTCTTTGGTTTTGGTGGGATTAAGAAGGCCAAGGTGTTGTGGAATTGCAGAATGCTGGCCATTTTTTGGGTTATTTGGATGGAGAGGAATCGAAGAATTTTTGAGGATTATAGAGGAGCAGATGTTGAAGAATTGTGGGATAGAGTAGTTTTTTGGTCATCCCTTTGGGCATCTGTTACTAGTGATTTCAGGGGTGTATATTTATTCGATATAATTTTAGATTGGAGCGCAGCACTTAGATAAATGGATTCTGTTTTATGAGGCCTAATTCTATGTTTTTCGTTTTGATCTTTTCTCTTAATAATGGACATCTTGTCCATTGCGTGTATTGTTTTGAGTTTTGATCAAAAAAAGTTTCTTTCTTCTCAAAAAAAAAAAAAAGACAAAAGAAATATCCCAATTGAACCAATACCTCACACCTCATCGTTGATCCCACCAAATCAGCAAGTGCAGGCATGTATATATACTGGCACTCATCAGTATACAACTCCATGTGAAATTTACCAAACGAAATGAAATATAATATAAATAAAACAATCATTTTCACAACCACCGGAGAAAAGGAACATATTATTGTACTACTACGAATTTTCCCAAAGTTCTAAATGCATCTCTGTATTTCAACCTCCCAAGTTGATCCAACTGAATCATCATTGCTAAATCACCACGGGAACCCTCTGCGAACATATTATTCTCTGTATATTGTGACCATGCTGAGCTCTATAGATTAGAGCTAAGGTTGATATACCATGCAAGTTCAAAACACCAATTAATTAATGACCAACTGACCCTGATATCTCTTATAACCTTCTAAAATAGGCTCTAATAAACCCTTAAAGACTCCATCCTTACAATACATCATCATCTCCAACAAGATATGGGATCTGTTCTCTTTGAAAAAGACAATATTGGGCAACTAAATAAAACCAAAGCAGAAAAGAGTCACTGCCATGTCTTAAGCTGCATCATCGATGTCTCGTTCAATCCATCAATTTTTTCAACCGTGGACTAGTAAGTTGAAAAAAACCACCCAGCAAGCATATAAGGAAATCACGCATTATAAGAATCTCAGAAAAAAAAAAAAAAAAATTCTCAATTACTCCTGCAACAGCTTCCTAAGCTTTACCCATCACTTGTACACTTTTATTTTTGGACTTCTTTTTGGCCTGATATTGACTAAAATGCATTTAGTTATTCTTGAATCACAGAGTAAAGTTAATTTCTATAGCAATACATCCAAACATCAATTAATTAGCATCCAATCATGCTTATATAAATAAGTTCCAATAAGAACAACTGCATAAGCATTTATTGATTTGGGTAATAGCAACTTCAACTAAACAGAAAAACCATACATTATTATTTCTCAAATTCAATCAACTTTCAATATTTCCGAAGTGCAAAATTCCAAAAATTGCAAGAAAATTATTTAAATAATAAAAAAAAAAAATTGCGAGAAGAAGGCACTTAGTGGGAGTGAGTACCTTACGAGCGAGAAGGCGATAAGCCCTTTTGATATCGGCGGAGGTGGCAAAGCGTGTGAGACCCAGCACAGCATAGTGGGTCGGCTGGCCGTTGATCATGGCCCATGATGATGACGACGACGACGACGACGATGAAGATGGAGATGATGCCGTTACTTGTGGGGTCCACCGGCGGCGACAGCGGGTTCTGCTTCTTCTTCTACACGGTAGAGAAAACAAATGACTGAAACTGGAAGAGAAACCACCGGGGCCGCCACATCCGCCACTGATGGGGATGGGTCCCACCAGAAGCTGCGCCACCATTATCGTTCATGTACGTACGACCGTCGTCTTCTATTTGGTCATTAATTTTTCGAACTCACTAGTAGTAATAGTAGCGTTAGATATTTTGAGGTTATCATTTTAGGTCTTTTAATTTAATAATTTAAGTTTTATAATTTTTAAAATTTTAACTAATATATTATAACAATTTCATATTATATAATATTGGTACATTAGTTTTAATTTTTTCACACATACCGGATACCGAATTCTTAGCGGTCATTTTCGAGTATTTGGCAGTACATTTTTATTTCTTCTCAAGTCTTGATTTGTCGGCTTTATATTAGATTTTAAATCTGAGATTTTGAACGAAAATGTCATTCTATACTTTAGAAAAATATGAGGTGAACCTGAATCTTAGACTCTCAAAAAATAAAAAAATAATGACATATTTCTTTTACAAGGTAATGATAAAAATGGCTTTGTTTTAGAAAAAATAAGAGTTTTATTTGAAAAAAAAAATTCATAAATTTTTTCTAAATAAGAAGTATTATAAGGACTAAACTCTAATTTTCTCTAAATGGAGCAATTCATTTTTATACATAACAAAAAAGAAGAAAAGAAAAAAGTTTGTTGTTTTTTATATTATCTAAAAATCTGGATAAAAATTAAGGGGCAGTATTTGGGTCACCTCCCCCCCTAAATTCTGAATTCGGCAATACCGGTGCATGATCGGAACAGTTCACTTTTTAGATAACTTATTAAAGATCATTTATGTAAAAAATTAAATCAATCGGAGATCGTTTGATTATATAATTGTTATTAATTAAGTAGAAAAAATCGATTTTTCTATTTAATCGACAACAGTTATATAACCAAACTATTTTCGATTAAGTTATTTTTTTTGCATAGATGATCTATAATATATGATCTAAAAAGTGAACAGTTCCGATAATAGTTTAATTACATTTTAGTGCCTCTAGTTAGACTCGTTTTTCAACTTCTTTTTTTTGGTCAAACTCTTTTTTCAACTTGGTACCTCACCTTTGTAATAGGCCAATATATATATATAATAACAATAATAATAATAAAATATTTGTAAAAACTGATATTAAATAATTTTAGATATCAGATGTGTTTCCCGACGATATCGTGATGTATTAAGATATCACCTAATAATTTTAAATAATTTTTGCGATATGTTAATTTTTTCATTTTGATTAAAAACGGATATATAAACCCTTAACTGATAACTTTGTTTTATTTAAAAAAAAAGAGGCGCATAATTTTCCCCCCATCTTAAATTTTACACAAGACTCAGACACACTCCCTCTCACACTTAGACACATTAATTGACTCACAGTACACATTCACTCACGCCCAGCCCGTACGTACTCCTCTCTCGTTCTCATCCTCACTCAGTCGACGTTGCCTTACCGCTGACCTGGCCAGTGTCGCGTGCATCTGTGGTGGTGTGCATCAGTGGTCGCGTGCATCTGTGGTGGTGTGCGTCGGTGGTCGAGGGCATCTGTGGGCTCTCTTTCTCGTTCTCATTTTGGGTTCTCCTTCTCGATCTCTCGTCGGTAATTAATTTCTCTGTCCTCTTCTCACCACCTCATCCTCATGGGTTCATTAGCTGAAGTTAGGGTTTGATGTTCTTGAGGTTTTTCTTCAAATTAAGGATTTTTTAGGTTCTTTGGTTTCTTGAAATTAGGGGTTTTCTATGAATCTAATGGAAAATCTCTCTTTTGATTGATGGAGAAAACATAGATATTATACACTAATTATGAGATAAAAGATGGGAGGGGGATTGGATTGCTCAAAACTATTATAAGCTTTATGTAGAAACTGCAAATGACTAATTAAATGGGCTGATACATGGATTCCGAGATAGCAGAGATCAAGACATATATAATACTTTTAATTGAATTTCATTAGTTGTTAAAAGTTTGTTAATGAGTCTACTACTTCTGCAATCACCTTGTGTTTGCCATCAGATTTAATCACTTAGCTTTTAAGAAATTATGCTATTCAAATACTTGGTTCTGAAGAATGGTTGCCTGGGCTTGTTTTTTTGGTCTGGTCTAGTGTTTTCTCGAAATGCCACTATTTTCATGCTCACATAAACGTGTGGTTCCTAATCTTTAGGCTTTAATGCAGAAATGGTCTTTCATATTTGTAACTATGCCTATGTTAGAGTTTGGACATTTTTCTAATTAACTATGTATCATTTGTTTTCATGGCAGTTTTAGAGAGAATATAATAGAGTACTTACAATCCCTACAGGAGTTGCTAACAAAGGTATTCTTCCCAACTATTTTCTTTGATCACATTCATGATAGGACTAAATTGTCTTTTGGTGCAACCTACTGTGAGTTAATAACATGTTTGACAAATAAATTGTGATATATATAGGTAGGTAGCTTTGAAAAGCTACAAAATTTGCATCTTAATTTACCTAATAGAATATTTAATTGGTTTCTCTTTCTATGTGAAGTTGAGATATGAGATATCATGGATAAATCATGGATACATGCTGATAGAAGGTCTATGGAGTATGAGGTGGGAGTTGAGAATTTTTTGAGGTTTGCATTAGGGAATGCTGCCAATTGTGACTACTTGCATTGTCCTTGTGTGAAATGTGGGAACTTGCGTAAATGGTCTGTTAGAGTTGTAAGGGAGCATCTGTACTTTAACGGTATTGATCAATGGTATGAGAAGTGGATATGGCATGGTGAAGAATCTGTTTTTGGAAGAGAGGGATCTGAACATGGTGTCTTCGGGTCTGAAACAGTTGACATGTGTGAAGGTGCCTATGATAATTTCTCCGAGGATCCAGATGAGTTTAGGAAATTTGTTGATGAAGGAGAGAGACCCTTATACGCTGGTTGTGAAACTTATAGCAGGTTATCTGCGTTGGTCAAATTGTTAAACTTGAAGGCAAAGCATGGGGTGAAAGACAATTTCTTTTCTGATATGTTGGTTGCTTTTGGAGACATGCTTCTAAAGGGAAATGTTCTACCATTGTCTATGTATGAGGCGAAGAAAACATTGTCTGCTCTAGGAATGGATTACCAAAAGATACATGTTTGCCCGAATGATTGTATCTTATATCGAAATGAGTATGAAGATGCAACAAGGTGCCCCAACTGTGACCTTCCTCAGTGGAAGGTAAATAAGGGATTAATTGAGAAGGAAGGGGTGCCAGCCAAAGTCTTGTGGTACTTTCCACCCATTCCAAGGTTTAAACGAATGTTTAAATCTTGTGAGCCATCAAAGAACTTAACTTGGCATGCCGATAACAGAGCGAGTGATGGAATGATGCGTCATCCAGCTGATTCTCCAGCTTGGAAGTTGGTGGACCATAAGTAGCCTGATTTTTCTTGTGACCCTAGAAATCTAAGGCTCGCCCATTCGGCTGATGGGATAAATCCACATAGTTCCCTCAGCAGCCGATATAATTGTTGGCCCGTCATCTTGGTGACTTATAATCTTCCTCCTTGGTTATGCATGAAGAGGAAGTTTATGATATTAACATTGTTGATTTCTGGTCTTAGGCAGCCCGGAAACAATATAAATGTGTATTTACAACCGTTAGTTGAAGATTTGAAAGCACTTTGGAAGGGAATAGACGGAGTTTATGATGGATTCCGAAAGAATACATTTACTTTGAAGGCTGTACTTTTATGGACAATCAATGATTTTTCGGCGTACGGTAACTTGTCTGGTTGCACAGTTAAAGGCTATAAAGCATGTCTCATATGTGGAGAAAACACCGATTCTGATCGGTTGAAACACGGTAAGAAAATCTGTTTCCAAGGACACAGAAAATTCTTACCCTGCCACCACCCATATCGGAAACAAATGGCTCCTTTTAATAACAAGCAGGAATTGGGTGAGGCTCCTACACCTCTAACTGGAGAGGAAGTCTTAGAAAAGGTGTCGGAAATCAATTGTAAGTTTGGCAAGAAACAAGCAAAGAGCAGCGTGTGTGGTGAAACTCATACTCCATGTTGGAAGAAAAGATCTATCTTCTTTGACCTTGAATATTGGAAGTCACTCTATATTCGGCATGCCCTAGATGTAATGCACATTGAAAAGAACATGTGTGAGAGTATAATTGGAACTTTACTTAACATTCCAGGGAAGACAAAAGATGGGGTGGCTGCCCGTTTAGACCTTATGGAAATGGGGGTTCGACTTGATTTGGCACCAGAAATAGGGAATAAGAGAACATTTTTACCGGCAGCTCCATATACGCTGTCTCGGGATGAGGAAAGAGCTATATGCAAGTGTTTGTTAGGAACAATGGTCCCAGAAGGTTACTCTTCAAATATACAAAACCTAGTGTCCATGGAAGAGCTGAAACTTTTTGGTCTTAAGTCTCACGATTGCCACATTTTGATGCAACAACTGCTACCGGTTGCCATACGTTCAGTGTTACCAAAGCATGTGAGATATGCAATCACTAGGTTTTGTTTCTTCTTCAATTCTCTATGCAATAAAGTGGTCGATGTTTCGAAGTTGGATAAAATCCAAGATGATCTCGTTATCACCTTGTGTTTGCTGGAGAAGGTTTTCCCACCTTCCTTCTTCGATATTATGGTGCATCTAACTGTTCACCTTATTCGAGAGGTGAAATTGTGCGGACCTGTTTATTTTCGATGGATGTATCCATTTGAAAGAGGCATGAAAGTGTTAAAGGGTTATGTACGGAACCGTTTGCGACCAGAGGGCAGCATTGCTGAGGGTTATATTGTTGAGGAAGCTGTGGAATTTTGCTCGGAGTACTTGTCGAATCTGAAACCTATTGGACTTCCATCTTCTTCGCGCATGGGTATCCCAAACATGAGCAGACCGCTGTCCGGTGCTAAGGTATATTCAGTACAGCGTGAAGAATGGGAGCAAGCTCATCGTTTGGTTTTGGAGAATGCCTCAGAAGTGGAACCTTATGCCGAGTATGTCAATTTCTAGACTTAGCTTATTGTAATTTGATTTATTGTAAATTAAGTATCATTTACATGGTTATGAGTTATTGTAATCTATTTGTAGATTACATAAGGCCTACTTGAATGATATTCATTCAAGTAAAAAAAAGAGTGAGAAGTGGCTGCTAGAAGAGCACAACCGGACATTTATCTACTGGTTACGTGCCAAGGTAAATGTGTAACATTTTGAAAGCACAGTAATTCACTAGCTAGTACACTCATTTGGTGCATGTCCAACAATTTTAATAAGTCTTCTTTAAAATTTATTTGATTAGGTGGCATATGATATCAATCATGAAGAAAAGGACATAACAGACTCATTGAGGCGGCTAGCTGAAGGTCCACCTATGAGTGTGCTAAAATATGAGGGTTATGAGATAGGAGGGTGCCATTATCACACCAAGGCACGTGACGATGTTCGTGCTGTTCAAAATAGTGGGGTGAGCTTGACAGCCACGACCATGCAGGTGGCGAGCGCGAAGGATAAAAATCCTGTATACACGAACATGTGTTTCTATGGGGTTATCAAAGAAATCTGGGAGCTTGATTACAATGTATTTCGGGTGCCTTTGTTTAAGTGTGAATGGGTAGAGAATAATAAGGGAATACAAAATGATGAGCTAGGGTTCACTTTGGTTAACCTAAATAGGATAGGTCATAAGAGAGATGTTTTCGCTTTGGCTTCCCAAGTGAAGCAAGTGTTTTATGTAGAAGACCCTCTAAACTCTAATTGGTCAGTGGTTCTTGCAGCCCCTAATCGTGACTTTAATGATAGTGCTTATGAGGCTGAGTTAGAGGACACAGTGTTTGACCACCAATCATTTAGCAATGGACTACCATCTGTTGATGATTTTGATGATCTCTTGGGTGAGGAAGTTGGCACATACAAGAGAGATAATTGTGAGGGTATTTGGATTGATTACTCCAAGAAAGCAAAGGATTAATTCATGTAACTATAAATGTATTTATGTAACTTGTGTTAAGTGTTAATGGTATGATATTCAGACTTTATTGTCCCCAAAATGTTATGTAATTTGATTATGTTAAAAGGTTCTAAATGCCAACAAAATTATCCATATATTTCTTAATCTATCTTTGTATATTTTTTGTCCTAACACTTGTTAGTTTCAACAGTTAGACAGCGAACATGGCTACACCAAGAAGAAAGAAAAGAGCTGCTGTCAAATCCAATGCCAAGTCAACAACCAAGTCGAAGAAAGCTGCCACACCAAAGAAAGCTGCCACACCGAAGAAAGCTGCCACACCAAAGAAAGCTGTCACAGAGAAGAAAGCTGTCAAGTCACAATCCTACAAGGTATCAGCAGGGAAGAGTAATGAAGCAGATACAAGCAAGGATTGCTTGACCTCAGGGGAGACCATTACTGCTGCGGAGGGTAGCATGTCCTCTCGTGGTTCAACAAAGATGCATGACATGCTCGTGAGAAAAGCTTTAGGAAAAAAGCTGAAGGTGGAGTACAGTCCGCATGGGGTTCCAGTAGGAGCAACGCGTCCAGTACTAGCTTCCTACATAGGGGTTGTGACCCGAACCACAGTGCCCATCACTGATGAAATGTGGCCGAAAGTGGATAAAAATCTAAAGCAAAAAATATGGGAAGAGGTGCAGGTAATGTAGATCTTAACCTTACTTAATTATTAAATAGGCTTCAATTCTGTATATTTAACCATATTTATAGATACATATATATGTTTTATGTGACCTTGATGTCTCACCAATGTGGTGTTGGTTGTAGGGTGCATTTGATCTTGACCCTACAAGCAGAAAAATGGTGTTGGCTTCTGCTGGCAGCAAGTGGAGATCGTTCAAGACTGCATTAACAAAAAAATTCATTTTGCCGTACAAGGACGATCCGAAAGCACTAGAAACCCCACCCAAGGTGTATGAGTTCATTCAAAAAGATCAATGGACAACTTTTGTGGCTACCAGGCTTACAGATGACTTTCTGGTATTTATGTTAAACACCTCTGGTGGTTAGATATTGCATTAATGATGGAGATGTATAATTGTGTGATTTACCTATGACTTTGTCCTTAAAGGTTTGCCCAACTTCTTGTTCTAACTGCAGGCCAAACATGAAGCTCACAAACAAATAACAGGCAAGAGAAAATATCATCATAAACTATCGCGCAATGGCTACACTGGGTTGCAGGAAGACTTGGTACAAGCTCCTCCATAAATAAATTGTCTTCTCTTTGCTTTTGATTAATTGATCACTAATAATTGGTCTAACTTGCTGGTTGTATATATGGATAGAGGAAGCAAAATGTTGGGGAAGATGAGATGGACCGTTCCCTCCTATGGAAGAAAGCTTGTGAAGACAAGAATGGGAAGGTGGATGATGAAGTGGCAGTGGTTGCCAAAGTCATTGTAAGCAGCATATATATGACCAAGTGTAAATTAAGATTGCCTAAGTGATTGCTATTATTGTAATTAAACTGATAAATTAATTTTTGCAGGATGAGTTGTTGGAAAAAAAGAATAAAGGGGAGCTGAAGATAGAGGGTTCTAAGGATATTCTAACAATGACTTTGGAGACTCCCGAGCATTCTGGTCGAGTAAGAGCTGTTGGGGGGAATGTCAACCCTTCAACTTACTTCAACATTCCGAGAAAAGCGAGGGATACGATTTCGAAGAATGAGTTGTTGGCCATTCTGAAAAAGGAAAATCAAGATCTACTGGAGATGATTCAACAGTTAGAGGAAAAGGGTGCTGGGAAGGAAACGGTGACACCCAATATTGTTCAAGGTCAAGGTATGGTGTCCGATAAAGCAAGCTGCTTTTATGAGGACAAAGCTAAGTATGTGGATCTGCAACCAGATACTGAGGATAAACAAAATCTGAAAGTGCAAGTGGAAGTGGGGCTGGATATGGAAGATACAAATAATGCAGACACATTGAAGGTAATGAACCATTAATTGCTAATATTTTCATATGACATACATCTATCTAGCAGACTTCAATTTCATGGTTATGCGACATTTAGCTCACAGTATTAGACTTTTATGGTTATGAGACATTTGTCATCTATTTTTAGGGGAAATCATGCATGCTGGCAGTGGGATCCATCAACAACATTGTCGCATATGGTACTGTCGTTGAGATGAAATCTGAGACCAAACATGGTGTTCCTTTGGCAAAGGACTGCTTGCAGATTTCAATTGACATGGCCACTAATGTGGCTGCTTTGCTTCCAATTCCTGTGGGTGACGAGTTGGTAAATGTTGGTCAAGCAGTTGGAAGCCATGTGGCTTGGCCGAGGGAACCTATTATCGTTCAGCAGGTGAAGGTAATTAAACTCTCCCTACTGTAATTTTTTTAAGTGCCAAGTATACACTTCATGAATATTGATCTAAAGACTCAAAACTGAGTGTTTGTATTTGATACCATAGAAACAAACAAGGCAAGTTCCTATGATGGTGAAGGAGTTATTCAAGAAAGATGACCTTGGGAAGAAATTTCTTAGCGAATGCAAGCTGCTGTATCGTTTTGCGAGGGAGGCGATGGCTACATCTGGAAAGGCTCTCATAACCGACATGGATGAACAAGTGTTTGGAGCTGTTCGACGCCTTTATATCCTGAGAGAGGATATTACTTGCCTTATGGAGATGTCAGAATTATCAGCCTCATGCATAGTTGTGTACATGAGGTAATTTAGGGAATCGTTCAAAATGTTTAAATATTTTGTTGCCTTTTTAAAACGCTGTGATTTAAAATAATTCACTTATATGAATAGGCACCTATTTGATAAGCTTGTGGATACAAACATGGTTGAAATGGTTGCTTTTGTGGATCTGGCATGCATATCTAAAGGAGTAGGAAATGCAGAGCGTAGATCAACCTACTTAGAAGAACGCTTTCAGCAAGGAAAATGTGATCGTGTCTTCTTAGTGCCGTAAAATGCTGGGTAAGGGTTTTAATTTGGTTAAACTGACTTTGAGTCTATGTTCTGCTGCCTTAATCTATGCATGCTTATTATTGTTTTTTCTCTTAGCGCGCACTGGATTTTGACAATTATCAATGAAGACAAAGACACGATATTTGTGTTGGACCCTCTTCCAAAACTGAACCAGGATGCAGACTGGAAGAAAGTTGTCAACACGTGAGTTGCTTTTTTGCCATTTTAAATCATTAAAATGCATTGCAAATTTGGTTACATATATTGTAATTTAAACATACTGATATTTTGTTGATATATTAGTGTCATTCGACAATTTAATGTACTTACGAGTAGGAACAGTCGAAAAACAATACAGTGGAAGCATCTTTCTGTAAGTATATATTATTTAATCTAGTGGTTTGTTTTACAAATATTTCTATCATTGGAAGCATCATGCATAATAACCATCTGCATGTCATTAATTGGATTCTGATTTTGTGTAGTGTCCTAAACAACCTGGTGGGGTTGAATGTGGTTACTATGTGATGATGTATATGAAGGAGATCATCGAGGACACGAACCTGGGATTTGAGACCAAGGTAGGAATCCAATTGACTCTTAGTTTATTGGATCACTTGTGAGTTTTTGTGTGTAGTGCTTTGTCAATCTTTCATTTTGCATCAAAAATGCAAGCTAATAATTGGTACCTAGCTAGCTAGGACTGGTCAATGTATATAGTTAATGGATTGTTGGCTTTTGGATGTTTGATTGGCTAAACCCTTTATTTGATATATTGGATATGTTTGGAAGTCTGCCTTCATTATTATTTAATTTATGCAAAATGCAGGATAAATGATTGATGGTCCATTGAATGGAAGATGTATATAAGTTGTTGTTTTCCTAGAGCAATTATATTACACCTTTTTAACAACTCTAGGTTAACTCGCAAGTGCACGAATCGCAGAGTAGCAAAGCTTGCAAATACGAGGTCGATCCATCAAGGAATTGTATCAATGTCACAATTACTAATTCAATTAAATTCAATTAAATCTACACTAACTCACACACGCAATAGGGGGGGTTTGGATTGATTTAGAGAACTAAAACAAAATAATTATATGAAAAGCAACTAAAATAGCAACAGACTTGATTTGAATGAAAACAATAATAAAGAAGTACTAGGGATCAGAATCCACCACAAGCATACCATTCACTTTACTATAGATATATGAATAATCACAAAACATACATGTCAATAAAGTTTGTCTACCAAAAGGCTTTGGTTATTCCCCTTCTAGCAATCATTCTTCTTTTGAATAACTAAGAGCCTATTAAGCTTCCAAAGTTAGTTATCTACACATGTGTCCTAAGAGCTTTGTTAGGCATTCCCTAGGCACATGTTAACCATGTGAGATTTATTAAGATTTGTAAGAACGACAAACACATAGAGCATAGATCCAAATTAATGTACCCTACGTCATCTATGACCTCTTTTCTCATGAATATTTTCTTAGGATATTCACTTGTTACCAACTGAAATTATCATCCTTTTGAGCTTATTTAATTTCATAACAAATTCTAGATGCATGCAACCTAAGGTGATCAATCAAAGATGCAAACAAATAGATTCAAATATAACAGAGATTCAAGATTTATCAACATGTAATATAAATAAAAATTCAACAATCCATAGCAAAAGTGAATAGCGTAACTAGGGCTTTATCCTCGCCCTAGCTAGATGTTTAGCTACACATAATTAAATTCACAATAAAATAAAACATCATTAAAACTAGGCAAATAAAAAGGAAGAGAAGAGAAGAGGTGGCAGCTTGGCTGCCCTTGGGCTCCACGGCAAGGCTGCAACAAGGTGGCAAGATGGTTGCTAGGTGGCTACAACGGAACAAAGGAGCACCAGCGTGGCAGCAGTGGCGTGATGACTCAAAGTGGCAGCGACAAGGTGGCACAAGGTGGTGGCGTGGCTGCAAGGTCCTCTTTGCCAAAGGCTTCGGCACAAAATAAAAGAGAAGAGAAAGAGGTGGCTGCGGCAAGAAAAGAAAAGAGAAAGAGAGAGGGCTAGGGTAGGCGGCAAGAAAAGAGACAGAGAGGCTAGGGTTTCAGAACTTGCAAAAAGGACCACTCTCTTTGTGTTATAAAGATGTATTTATAGAGTGAAGGGGGCTGAAGCTTTCCTCTCCTTTTCAATGTGGGATTGACACTTTCCTTGCACATCAAGACTTGTAATTTTCGGCCAAGCGTGGGCCTTGGGCTGATTTGGGCTCTTTTTGGGCGTAACTTATTTTCAGCTTGCGGAACTGCTACGCTACCTTTACTAAAATGGCCATATCTTGAGCTAGAAAACTCGGAATCGAAATCCGTAAAATTCCCTGCGAAGCTAACATCCGTAGCTTTCCAACCATATATGACAAGACATCTGATTCGCTCTGTAGAAATACAGAATCACTGTCGAAATTTAGTGTTCATTTTCCAGGGTTTTGACTTCTTGTTCAATTATGATTCCTTATGATCTTTGACTGAATTTTATGAGATTTCCCTTCAGCATGAAGGATTCCTTCCTTGGGCCTTGGATCAGCTGAGTGAGTGCGGCATAGGCTTGGGCTCTTAGACCTTGGAATGGCACAACTTGGGCTTCCTCCAATTGGGCTTGCAATAGGCGCATGACCTTGGTCCTTTGGGTTAGGGTTTTGTGCATGGCCCATAGTGCATGGGCTGCATGTGTGGTTCATGTCATCTGATGATGTGGCACGGTTGACCATTGACTTTGACATTTGACCAAAAGTCAACCTTGACAAAAAAGATTCTCCAAAAGATTCTGTCTGAGATTCTCCAAAGATTCCTTCTAGATTCCAGATCCTTCTAGAAAATTTCCTCAAGATTCTTTTTCCCATTTTTTCCCCTTTTACCATAATGCCCTTGATGTCTCCTAACATGGTTAGGACTCTTTTTCCAACAAGGATTAAGTTTCCTAGTTCATTTAGGATTTCTTGCTCTAACTAGGACTTCTCATTTATGACTTCTGGCAATGGTGATTTCTTCTTCCCCAAGAATGACACTTCCTGATGTGATCAGGAATCCTTATTGAACTAGGATTGCACCTTTCCTGTTCTGACCAGGATTTCTTCTTATTTCCTAGTTTGACTAGGAAAACCTCCAAAATTGGTCTTTTAAGCTCATTTCCTCTCATTCGCTCATTTAATCCTACAAGCACAAAAACAAACTAAAAGTACATAAAGTATCAAGTTCTTGCATTCTAGGAAAGGAAGTTAGTATCATAAAGTGATGCAAATTGCACACTCATCAATATAAATATATAATTGATTGCACAGATTGTGACGCCCCGAAACTGGGAACACCACAGCGGCACCCGTCTTAAAGATCCTAAGACTATAATACCCCTTACCCCGAGTATTATATTCTCAAGCTCTCTAAAACGAGTTAAGCCCTTTTTATTGAAGAACCCGGGTTGGATCAGAGTAGTAAAAAATACAGCGAAAGAAATTACTGAAAATGCCTCACATTATAAATAATAGTAAAGAGTACCAACCCGTGAGGGTTATGTGTTTCAAATACATTAACCCTAATAATAAAACAGTAGATAAACAGATATGTCAGGATAGTCCAACCCACGCCAGAGTGATTCAGTCTTGAACAAAGTGGTGCAACAAATTGGACTCATGGATAGCCATTGGGATATGCCACCTACGAGTATGAAAGAGAAACACCACCACGGATCCAAAGAAAGGATCTAAACCAGATAGCAAGACTGAAACTGACAAGCTGCAAGTGCCACACCCACGACCTCAATCTTGGTCTCCAACAACTGGATTATCTGCACTCACAAGAGTACAGTAGGGGGTAAGCGTCACATACGTTCATCGCTTCCCCTCGAGGGAAAATCCTGGTTAGGTTTGAAACAATACTCGAAATTATAGTATTTCAAGGAAAACATCTGAAAAGCAATGTACACCCAAAAACAGGGTATCAATACCAATAATATTGTAACTAAGGCTAGTAATGATAAATGTAATTATGCCAATAATTAGTGAGTAAAACCTTTGCATGCTCATACATCTTTTTCAGTGAAAATCCTTCCTGTCACGTGACATGGTTTAGAAACATACCTGCGACCGATCACATACAGGCCAACCGCCAGTATCGGAAATTCAACCACCACCTCGATACTGTGGTGAGAGTATCCATTTACCTGGTAATACCACATTGGTTAGCCTCCCCAGAAGGACATTCGACTAACCAGTCCGTACTTACCCCTCCGGAGGTTTAGGGGATCGAAACCCAAGGTCACAACACGTGCCCGTTACTCTCAGGTCGTCCAAGGTATCACACAGAAAATCACACAAATATGCCATACAAAAATCATGCACATTCTCTGTGAAAGACATTTTCATATACATATAGTACGAAAATAGGCAGGAAATCCAATAACCGGGATATGGTACTTTCCCCCTACCTGTTTTACCAAAGTGTGTCCCTTGCCTGATCCCTTTCCTGTGT